>JAMYXO010004665.1:0-16980 GCA_033310375.1 Conus canariensis | reverse complement strand
AGCTAGGTGCTGTCTGTGCCACATGTGCTTGATCTAACATTAGTTTTGTGCTCTGTGTCGGGTAAATGCATCGATTTTGAATCACGCTCGGTTGCATTATTTTCCTGTTCATAGCCTTCAGTATTTCTTACTCTAACAGTCATATGGAAATCTGTTTCTGCTACGCACTTTTTCTCAGAGTCATCTCACACTTTCACTAACTGTGTATTGACGCCACACAGTTTCATGTAAATTTGCTGTTGATTGTTTTGAGTGTCATACAAAGACTGGGGAAGAGAGGCAGGCAAATGATTATCATTGTCAGCTACATGGTTATCAGTATAAACAGTTTTTTTCACTGTCAGCATCAGCAGCATAGAACAAACTGGGCAGAGTTGGCAAAAATAAACCAGATGGAGATGAAAAGGCTGCCTTGCCTACCCTTAGCTTCTTCTGTGTTTCACAGTGTTATCCCTGTTTACCTGGAAGGGGCACTTTCTGCGATACACAGCATGGATGCTGTGGTAGTAACGTGACAGGGAATAATCGGTTATAGTATCGAACCTCAGGACAACCACAATGTGGTTTCCTTTGCTTTCAATTTTGAACGGGGATAGCGTCATGTTCTGCAGTGCTGAGTTCAACATACTTTCTAAAGTTGACGGGAGATTCATAGCAGGCATACCAACAGACTTGTGTAGGAAACACCTGAATATTTGAATGAGCTGCTGGTTGGGGAGGAACAAAAGTGAACTTCAAAAGGCATAAACATCTCAAAGTAGAATAGGTGTCTGTTAGCAGTGGGGTAAGACATCCGTCTGAAAAAGGCACGCCTTCAGACGCCCACCCATCCAAAAGCTGCAGGTTCGAATCCAGGCAGAACAAAGAAAAAATGTGAAGAATGAAAACAAAATTGTGAAAAATAGTTAATTAGTTAGTTAGTCAGTCATATAGTTAGGTAGTAAGTAAGGTAGTTACTCAGTTAGTTAATTAGTTAATCAGTTAGCTAGCTATTTAATTAGTTACTTAGTTAGTAGTTAGTGAGAATTTTTTTTTCTTTTTTGGGGGTGCTTCAACCAGACTACAAGTAGTAAAGAGCCTCTTTCTGTCTCTAAGTTTGCAATTGTCTTTAAAAAAAAAAGGAGAAAAAATTGTATATGTCCATAAACATAAAAGAAAATAAAACGAGTAAAAGAGAAAGGAACAGAGTACAAAAAGGAAACAAAGAAACAAAGAAGAGATGGAAATAGGAAGATAAAGAAAGAAATAAGAACGACATGTAAGACAGAGAGGACTGATGTACCATGAATATATTATGAGAAGATGGTTATAAATTGAGAATGAGAGAACTAACTTACTAACTAATTAAGTAATCAACTAATTATTTTTTTCAGTTACCCACCACGCAGACTTTGGGGTTTGTTTGCCAATTTGTTCATCTCTCTTGGTTTTGTGGTTCTTTTCCTTCCTACCTTCCTTCTGTCCTTCCTTTCTTTCTTCTTTCTTTTTTTTCATCATTTGGTTTAGTGGTATCTATAAATTAGTTCTTTATTGATATACTCATTTACTTAATTATATATATATATATATATATATATATATAAAATACATAAATGGCAAATTCTGTGTGTGTGTGTGTGTGTGTGTGTGTGTGTGTGTGTGTGTGTGTGTGTGTGTGTGTGTGTCTGTGTACGCTATAGACTCAAAAACGGCTCAACCGATTGTCATGAAATTTGGCAGGTACGTCCGTTGTGACTCGAGGATGGTTTTGGGCTAATCTAAAAAAAATAAAACCGTTAAAAACCGTTAAAAAGCTGTTATAACGGTTTCAAAGTCATCTTTTTCCTCTGCTTTTGTTCAACTAGCCGTTGTTACATTGCACAGGTACAGGACTACTTCTCTAAAATTAGAACCGTTATTTGGCAGTTAAAAAACCTTATTTATAACAGTTAAAAACCGTTAAAAACACCAAACCCTATAAAAGAAACTGTTTAAAACCCGATCTTCTTGAAATTTAGCAGGTACGTCTGTTGTGACCCGAGGATGGTTTGGGGCTAATCTCTAAAAAAATAAAACCGTTAAAAACCGTTAAAAACAACTGTTATAACGGTTTCAAAGACATCTTTTTCCTCTGCTTTTCATCAAATGGCCATTGTGACATTGCACAGGTACGGGGCTACTTCTCGAAAATTAGAACCGTTATTTGGCAGTTAAGAAACGTTATTTATAACAGTTAAAAACCGTTAAAAACACCAAACCCTATGAAAACTGTTTAAAACCGATCTTCTGAGGTTGGCGGCCATGAGAGTTATAGGATCGCCACCAAACTTGACATAAGCCTACAGGAACATCCAGCGGGTAATATAGGGTCATTAGATAGTCATTATGACCATTAAATTTGACCGTTAAAAACCGTTATTTTCAAAATTTAGGCTGTTCTTGATGAAATTCAGTATACATGTGCAGTTTTAAATGCCGAAAAATGATATGGAACTTTTACGAACCGAAATTTACAATTGACCGTTAAAAACCGTTATTTTATAAATTTAGAGTATTCTGGAAGAAATTCGATATACATGTGCAGCTTTGAACGCTAAACAATAATATACAATTTTCAAGATCCGAAACTTAACATTGACCGTTAAAAACCGTTATTTTCTGAATTTCTAAATTTTCACCGTTCTTGATAACATTCCGTATGCACATACAGTTTTAAGCACTGAACAATGTTATGCAAATTTTACGAACCAAAACTTAACACTGACCGTTAAAAACCGTTATTTTCTAAATTTACACCGCTATTGATAAAATTCGGTATGCGTATGTCCAGTAACGGTAAGTCATTTTGCAACATGGATGGTTTAGCAGGTACGTCTGTTGTGACCCGAGGATGGTTTGGGGCTAATCTCTAAAAAAAATAAAACCGTTAAAAACCGTTAAAAAAAACTGTTATAACGGTTTCAAAGACATCTTTTTCCTCTGCTTTTCATCAAATGGCCGTTGTGACATTGCACAGGTACAGGGCTACTTCTCGAAAATTAGAACCGTTATTTGGCAGTTAAGAAACATTATTTATAACAGTTAAAAACCGTTTAAAACACCAAACCCTATAAAAAACTGTTTAAAACCCGATCTTCTGAGGTTGGAGGCCACGACAGTCATCGGATCGCCACCAAACTTGACATAAGCCTACAGGAACATCCCGCGGGTAACATAGGGTCATTAGATGGTCATTATGACCATTAAATTTGACCGTTAAAAACCGTTATTTTCAAAATTTAGGCTGTTCTTGATGAAATTCCGTATACATGTGCAGTTTTATATGCCGAAAAATGATATACAACTTTTACGAACCGAAATTTAAAACTGACCGTTAAAAACCGTTATTTTATAAATTTAGAGTATTCTTGAAGAAATTCAATATACATGTGCAGTTTTGAACGCTAAACAATGATATACAATTTTTAAGATCCGAAACTTAACATTGACCGTTAAAAACCGTTATTTTCAGAGAATGTAGATATCCATGCTCTATCCCACCACATCTTATTTTGCACGAAAACCCCCCTTTTCACATACAAATCACGTCCCTCACATGCTAGTTTTGGCCAAAATTAACACCTGTTTTTTAAACAAAATTAACACCCCAAAACCTCCAAAAATTGACGTAATCAGTACTTTGAAAATGGGGGGTTTTCGTGCAAAATAAGCTGTGGTGATATAGAGCATGGATATCTACATTCTCTCCACCATGGCATGAAATTAACTAAACATTTTAACATTTATATGGCTTGACAGTCCTGCCTCCCCAGACCGACCCCAATCAATATTGGTTGCACGCTCTGCTGCACAGGAGGCCCGACAATCCTGCTCCCCAGACCGGTTCCAATCAATATCGGCTGCTGCACCGGCGCTGCCACGCTCTGCTGCACAGGAGACCTGCAGATAATACTGCATTATTAATCATCACGTGACAGCTCAGCCCATACGTGTGCACTTTCAACCAATCAACAGGGAGTTATGACATCATTTCTGCCGGAACGCCGAGCCTACCGCCCAAGCTGGCATTCTTGAGCGGGCTGCCTATGAGTGAAGACGTGTTAGCGCTGTTGCTGCGTTGAAAAATGGCAGAGTCCAGCCTGAAAGCTAGTGTATCTTCACAAGAGACCGCAATGGCTGTTAGTTCTCAAGAAAGCCAAACTGAGCATTTGCTTTATTCAGACGAGCAAAAAGAGATAATATTGAAATACAAAAAGTATTATCATGAGATGATTTTATATCTTGAAAAATTAGAACGTGGCGAGCCTTGCTTGAAACCAACCCAGCCAAAAGAGAGTTTAAATCTTTGGAAACGAAGCAAGTAAAACGTGAAATGACGGTAAGTGAACTGAATGATTTTTTACGTAAATGTTTTGTAGAGCAACTTGATGATGAGCCGATTGATGAAGGCTCTTTTATGAAGCTGAAAAACATGACTGAAATTATGCCTGTTTTACTGAAAGCCGGTTCTAAGATCAAAGATGGAAATCGTAAAACTCTTCGCCAATCTTTGCTTTTAGGCCATTGGCTTGAAAGAACAAAAACTGTTTTTAAAAAATCTAACCCAAAAGCGTCCTGGGATAATTATTTAAAAACTGAAATTCTGATGGAACCCACGCTGTGTAGAAAACTGATGGAATTATCATTTTGTTTTTTCTACTATCCAAAGTTCCACAAGCTTGGAATTTCTATCCGCAGCTTGTATGAGAAAAGAAAGCTCATTGTAAAATATATGCAAAGCGACGTTGACTTTCGCGAGTTCTGGCAGAGTGATTAAACGCGGTCTTCTGGCTAGCTGCTGTGAAAAATCAATACTAGCCGAGGAAGCAGACTCCAGCCTAAAGGCTAAAAATATGCCAGAACTAGGACGGCTGGCCGCGGCGCTCAAGTGACACAGAAAGACTCCAGCCTAAAGGCTTAAAAATATGCCAGAACTAGGACGGCCGGCCGCGGCGCTCAAGTGACACAGAAAGGCCCTCAACAGGGCTAAAAATAATACTAAGGGGAAGTAACTCCTGCACACATCCTGCCCCTACCACCACCCCCGCCCCCACACACGCACACCCCACCCCCGCCCCCACACACGCACACCCCACCCCCGCCCCCACACACGCACACCCCACCCCAACCCCACACACGCACACCCCACCCCCGCCCCCACACACGCACACCCCACCCCCGCCCCCACACACGCACACCCCACCCCAACCCCACACACGCACACCCCACCCCAACCCCCCACACGCACACCCCACCCCCGCCCCCACACACGCACACCCCACCCCCGCCCCCACACACGCACACCCCACCCCCGCCCCCACACACGCACACCCCACCCCAACCCCACACACGCACACCCCACCCCAACCCCCCACACGCACACCCCACCCCCGCCCCCACACACGCACACCCCACCCCAACCCCAACCCACACCCCACCCACCGCCTAGTTAATTTTTTAATTTATGATTTTATTCTGGAATAAAAATGAAGCCCGAAGTAGCTACAGAGCTTATTAATATATACAGAATTTGGGAGGAGGAGAGGGGGTGGGGGGCCGATAGAGAAGAGTTAGAGGGCATGTTTGAAGAATTAATTAATGATCTTTTTGAACGTCTAACTATACGAGAAGGCGTAGTGGAAGCCGTTAGTAAAATACCAGATTCTTGGCCCCAACCAGTTTTAAAGTTGCTTGCTATTTTAGTTGATAATATGGCTCCTGAAAATGCTAATCTGACTGTTTCTACCAGCTCTGAAGGAGTAGCTATTCACTTTAATGAAGATCAGGCTTTACGATTAGAAAAGACTATGAATAATAAACAATAGCTGAATTTACATTGTTAGTTATATAGAAAGTACTTTTAAGTTAAGCGCAAGTAAATTACAAGTTAAGTGCAAAAAAAATTATAAGTTCTAGTTAAGTACTAGTTAGACTCTTAAGTAAGTACTAGCTAGGTTCTTAAGTAAGTTCTAGTTAGGTTCTTAAGTAAGTACTAGCTAAGTTCTTAAGTAAGTACTAGTTAGGTTCTTAAGTTAAGTACAAGCCAAGTCAGTTAAGTTAATCTTTTAAAGTTCTCCAATGTCCTACAGCATATGAAAACTCATTGACGTAAGTTCTCTTGTTATTGTTAGAGACTAGTGATTTCTTATTAACTACAGTTGTGTTTACTTGATGAAGAGTAGATCGCAGATTAACATTTGTGTAATGAAATACTTTGTTTTCAAAGAGAGCTTGCTTGTAGTTGTCGTGAGTTATATTTTTTTTGACAACTTCTTTACTTATGCCCTTAGCTTTTTTAATTACAGAAGTTTGGTGGGCAACGCTATACATCTTCGCCCGCAAACCAACATATTCTTGTATCACGGTCCCATTAAGTTCATCCTTCATCTTTCCAGTCACTTTCTTGTTAACAGTTGAATGTAGAGGCGAATCTTTAGGATAGTCGCATGTGTCGTACCACCCATCGGCCCCCTTAGCTACCTCCACCTCTAAATCCTTATAGAAGTCTTCGGTTGGGATGTCCATAATAAAACTATCAGTGTCCGTGTAAAGGACATTTGATTCTGGGTACAGCGGCTTAAAGTAGTCGTATAGAAATTCAAGCATTAATAACTTTGACAGCTCTAATACGGTGAAGCCGATAAACACCGGCTTATCCAACTTCACACTCAGTTTCTTCATCATAATGCCAACCAGGCTGTCGCTAAATATTCTAAAGTCTTGGTAGTTAGGTTTAGAGGCCAGCTTAATTGCTTGTTTTTCTGTTGTAACTAATCTTATATCTTTACGATTGTGTACATTCTCCATCGTCTTACCAAAACAGCTGTTGTTCATTAGTTTAAAGAAGTCTTTTTCTGAAGCGTCAGTGGCTTGGGTTCTAAGATCGGTGTTCTTCATGATGTATGGTCTCATGAAAGGCTCTTGATCGAAAGTAATTATTCTGTGAACAGCTGTCAGCTTTAACCCGTGCCTTAAGTAAAATTGTAACAACCGGTAATGACAAACATATTTAGTTTTGTTAAAGAGGTTAGGCACGAGTTTAGGCGGTTCGATGGGACTCATCTTTAATCTTTCTGCGGCTAAGGGGAAATCGTTATGACGATCGTGCAATTCTTTAGGATAATCTAAGTCTACTTCCAAGATTAGCCCTATTGGATTATCGGGTGTAAGCTGTGATAGCATACTCAACACTTTATTGACATCGTGAGGCCCGTTTATCATTTCAAAGTTTCTTAGTGGCAGTGCCTGGCTCATGGCCCACCCATACAGATTGTTAGCGTCTAAGTACATCAGATAGTTGGATGGCTTAGTTGGGTCATAATCATCTAAATACTTGTTGTTGGCTCTGCGGTAAGGATGACAGGCCATGCTAATGCCCCCCCTTAGACCGCCTTCAATCATCTGAAGTGTATCCAGATCAGAAATTAAGTCAATATCGACGTTTGTAGACTTTAAGAATGCATCCCAAGACAACCCTGGGGAAGAGACATACTGTGCTGAATCCAGGCCGTAATGTTTCATGCAAGTAGATCTGTAATTCTGAAAGACGTCGGCTAATAGACACACGTCGGCCAATAAATATTGGTCGTGATAATCGCCCATCGTCTTGCAGTGTAACTCTGTCCAGGCTTTCTGGGCGTGTTCATAGTCGGCGTCAGATATGTCTCCGCCTCTAAGACGGCTGTAAAAGTCTTCCTTTGCTGGCAGCGCTGGCTCATCAAACCTCTCCCACGAGTCCATGTATTCATAAGGATAGACGCCTTTACGGACTAAAGATGGATTAAAGTATTTTTTAGTGATTGGATAGTCTTGCAGAGATCCTGCTAACTTATCTAAACTCCCCATCAGATGTTGGGCGGAGTCATAAAAGGATAAACAGTCAAGAGTAAAGGTCATGTACTTTTCTGAAGACTGCGCAATGCAGGTAACCCTCTTATATTTAGAAGTCACTGCTTGCATGATAAAGTGAGAATCGTAGCCTCGTAAGTTATGAAAGAAGATTGGCAGCTTCCATGTCTTGGGGTCAACCTTAAGTTGAAGATTGCAGCTATTATGCGCTGCCCCTCTGAATTTGCCGGTAATGTGATCATGGTCTCTTACAGCGTCGCCTGATAATTCTCTGTTGCATATCCAACAGTGCGTGGCTGATGCATAACGGTCTTCGTCTTCAGGAGTCATCTTAATGCCTGAAAGGTTAAGCTGATTGGAGAATTGATTGCGAAGATGCTTCATCTGCTCCAAAAATTGATTAGCTGCGTCGGGGCCTCTGTAAATCTCCGGCTGTGTGTGTCCGCCATCTGACCTAACAGCAACAAATGCATAAGAACAGATCTGATGACAAGATAATAAGGTTGTTTTTTGTTGTGTCCGTTCTTGAGGGCCGTAGTACTGCGGCAAGATTGACTCAAAGTCAGCATAGACTACGTATGGGCTCATCTGCATCTTGCGTACATTCTTAAAACTAACTTTAGACCCGGGCGGAGGCGTAAGAAGTTCGGTTTTACAGTCTTCATAACTTTTACAATGTTTCTTATGTCTGGCAGCCGCCTGTATAGATGGAATTCTAACCAAACACCTTCTACAAAGTCCTTGTTTAGCAAGATCCTTTGTAGTATACGCCAGAAGTCTGCTCATTGTTCTAATTAATACATAATGACTCTTTAGACTGTCTGCAAACAGAATCAAGTCTACATGATTCTTAAGTGATTCGCCTAAAGGGGGGGCTTTGGGAGAGACCCTTATAGGCTGTAATTTGTCTACTACAGACCATGTATATACGTTTACGGTTACTGGTTTGTTTTGCTCTTCAAACTGGTCGATACTTTCTATGCTCACTGGAAAGGTTATGTTATCAAAGTTCAGGCTATCTTTATACTGCCAATAATTAGATACTCTGTCTGGGTGCTTTTTAACAGGATGTAAGTGTGCCAAAACGCACCACATAAAACATAAGTTATCTGAATTATGTATATTTAAGGCTGCTCGTTTAAGAACTAACTCTCTCGGGAGAGGGATGTAAGAATTGCCGACTAACTCTCTCGGGGGAAGATGTAAGAATTGTCAACTAACTCTCTTGGGGGAGAGATGTAAGAATTGTCAACTATATCATAGAACTTTATTTGCCTCAATTTAATTTCAAGGACTGCTCCTTCAGCCCAAGCGGAACCGCACGTTTTCGCTTTTCCAACCGCATGGTCAAACTGTGTAAGCATGTAATTAGCCCAGCCAGGTGTAAAGCTGTGATAGCCAGTAACTTTTTTCTGTATAGTTGAAACCCAGACTTGCACACTACTGCCATCAAGGGTTATATATTCAATCAGAATAGCTAACATCACTTTTACTGGCGGGTTAATTTGAAGAGAGGCTGGGATTTTAGAGATAGCATGTTCCACGCTTTCATGAACATTTTTAGGGCTAATAATGTCCATGTTTAAGTCAATGGCCCTATTGTTTAATGATTTGCGACTACCTTTCAACTGTACGTTGTTGGGGGGTAGTATTTCAAACTCGGGCTCACTTGGGGGGCTCATTTTTAACCCCACAATATTTACGTAAATTAAAAAAATAAATGTAAATAAAAGTAAGTAAACCTCGCTTTTTATTCTTCTCCCAAGCGTTGCAACACTTCAAGGCACGTTAACCTTACAATAACGCCTGCCAATATTTTAGCTTTTTCTGAATCACTACAGTTAATGTTCATCACTTTAATTGCTTCGTCAAATAGTTCACTATGATCTTTTATTATATTGTTTACATCATTCTCAAAACCAAATTCACTAAAATCGATGTTTAACACTTTCATTGTTTCGTCAAATAGTTCATTACAATTCTTTAAATCAGATTCACTGAGTTCGGCAACCATTTTTTAAATCTAAAATAAATAAAAAAATAATTGTAAATTAACTTGTACTTATCTAGTTCTTAACTTGTACTTTATTTAGTTCTTTAAAAAAACTATTCCATAGAAAATGGGTCTACAGCAGGAGGTTGTACTTTTTTTTACAGAAGTTGGTTCTTCTTCTTTTACTGGGGGGGTTTGTGACTTTGCTGCTGCTAAGTATGGAGTTAGACATTTGTATGCTAAAAACCCCCCACCAACAACAACAGCAGCAAATACATAATAATACATCTTATCGTTTAATTGTGATTGTGTTGTTGTTAATTGCGTTGTTGTTGACGGCGGCGATGTTGTATTACTATCTAATAATTTTTGTTTTGCTGCTTGGTTTGCTTTTTGCAGTCTGTTCCATTCAGCTAGTTTACGACCAGCCTCAACACGCCCAGCACTTTTAGACTTAGTAACACTGCTCACTTGTGGGACACTCGCCTGTAGATTTACTTGTGGGACACTCTCTAGTGGGACACTCACTTGCAGCGCATTCTGCTCCTGCGAAGTCTTCTTCTCCTGATCGCTCATTTTTATTATTGCGATTAAAATTAATATGATTAAAATTAATATGATTAAAAGTAATTAATCCCATGATGAATGGACATAACATCGTTCCAAATCTATAATACATGTCACATCCTAGAGACTCTAATGACTTTGTTAAAACCGGATCTTGTGATAAGTCATATTTTAAATCTTCTTCTGAATCAACCGGTGCTATCTTACTTACTAACTTAGCATATAAACTAATCATTGTCTGCCCCACTGATCTAACCATTTTTGATCCTAGCTGTGCCTCGTACCTGGCGTAATACTTCTCAACGTCTGATGTAGACAATTGCTGAATCTGTTCGATACTTAGTTCAACGCCTAAATACTGCCTGGTTTTCCCACATGCAGCCAGAGAGTATAATCTTTATTTATGGCAGAGGTCTACGGAGTAGCCCGCCTGCTCCTCACACTTTAATAGTTCGTCACAATCCATTTTTAAAAGCAATAAAAAATAATATAATACTTTTAAAACCATGAGTTTAACGCTGGTTAATTATGCAGTGCCTATCGTTGGTGTTATAGTCTATTCAACCCTCGCAAAATGTTTGCTAGGAATAAAACCGCCCAACATGGGAAAGATAGAAGATTCGCCAAGGCTAGTTGCGGCCTTATTTTTAGCTTTAACAACAAAAGATTATTTGATTAAAAAGCACATAGACAGTCTTTCGTATTATGATTATTTTAATTATTTTTTTAGTTAATAAAAAGATGAGTGAAAAAAAGATTATCAATACGATTTACCATTCTGCTGTAATTAGCGGCCTTAGTATTGGTTATAGCGTGCTAGCAAAAAACATGTTTAAAATGAAGCCGGCGGATCTAGGAAGGTTAGACATTGAGGATGTTGTTAAGGTTATAGTTGTAATTACTGCGGGGATTGCCTCAAAAGACTTTCTTGTTGCACAGGGGATTATCCCAGAAAATATTAATGCATAGAAAGATTAATGCATAGGCAGATTAATGCATAGGCAGATTAATGCATTTAGGCAGATTAATCTAGAAAATATTGATTTATAAAAAGATGTCTGGATTGGTTCTGATGGTGGGAGGAGCTATTGTTAATGCGTTGGCCTTCTCTGGCAGCAATTATATGTTTAGTAAATTGCGGTCCGATGAAGAAAGAGAACGCCATAACAAGGCAATGGAAGATTTAGCTAAGGCAAGAGACGCTTACGAGAAAAGGAGAATTGCTCACTTAGACTTTATTAATAAAAAGTTAAGAGAACAGGGTTATGCAGAGCACACATTTACAGACGTTGACCAAGCAATGAATGAGTATTACTTAGTGACAGGAAAGAAGTTTCTAACATCGCCGCCGCCAGAACTGTCTGACTTTTATGAACCGTCTGAGGATCAGAAAATGGTAGAAATAGGCTTTATTATAGGTGCTATGGGAGCAATCTTTCTTCTTGCATATTCAATCTAAAAACATAGTTAAAATGTAATAAAAAACAGTCCCTTATGGGCGATACAAAGTACAATACGAAGTACAAAATATATTATTCTCCTGGAGGGTATTGGAAAGGAAAGGCTGCTATTGATAAACTGAGTAAAGCTGCTAGGGTGTCTGAATCAGAAGCGAAAGACTGGCTTTCAAAACAAGCAATTTGGCAAATATATCTGCCTGCCCCAAAAAGAATAATAAGACCTCGATTTGTTAATTCAGTTCCTAATGACACCCACCAGATGGACTTGCTGTATCTTCCACATGACAAAGTTAGAAGAAAAAAGTTTAAGTATGCTCTTACGGTTGTTGACATGGCTTCGAGGTACAAAGACGCTGAGCCTTTAACGGATAAAAGCTCAACTGCTGTGGCTGTGGCTTTACAGCAAATATACACGCGAGGCCCATTAAAGTATCCTAGGCTGATTCAAGTTGATGATGGAAAAGAGTTTAAAGGAGCTGTAAACCAGTTGTTTTTAAGACACCGGGTTACAGTTAAGAGAGGGATCCCAGGCAACCATCGATCACAAGCCCTAGTAGAAAACTTTAATAAGAATCTGACCGAGCGCCTGTTTACCTATCAATATCACAGAGACCTTATGGACGGGGAACGCAACACAGAATGGGTTAGGAGATTGCCAGCAGTCTTACGTGCCATGAACAATGAAGAATTTAAAGCAACAGGCCTTAAACCGGTGAACGCAATTAAATTAAAAAAAATTAGCATTACTGAAAATGTGCAGGGTACTCAGAAACTCTTGCCGTTTGGATTAAAAGTAAGATACTTGTATGCGCCAGGAGAAGCAGAAGGCGATGTTAGAATTAGAGCCACAGACCCCATATGGAGCGTAGATGTATATGAAGTTGAAAGAATCATGAAAACAGCCCCACCCGTGTATTATTTAAGAGAGACTCTTTCTTCTGCGTCTAAAAGGCCCGCCCCTAAAAGATCCTTTGTTCGTGAAGAGTTGCAAGTTGTCCCGCCAAACACGGCGCCGATTAGTTAAAAAAAAAAAAAAAAAAAAAAAAAAAAGTATTTGCTAAACTTATAATTTATTTTTTTGCTAAACTTATGATTTATTTATTTTAGTTCACATCTTATTTTTTTTAACTTATTTTGGGTTTAACCAATCATGCGTTTGTTTTTCAATGTTCTGTTTAATTGCACCAGTGTCTACCTGTCGCGAAGTAAAAGTCTTTCTCCACTCCTTTTGAAGTTCAATTTTTTGTCGCCTGTAATCCTCACCGTCAGTCATAAGCTTCTGAAATTCTTCGTCTGTAATGTTTTTATCCTGTATTGATTTGCTTATTCTTAATTTTAATGAAGAAAGTTTTGCCGATGCTAGGGCTACAATGGCAGTGTGCTTTTGTAATTTAGGTGTAATCTTTTTTAAAACAGCACTCACAATCATAGACATGGCGCCTAAACCTAGTCCAAGGCTCCCTAATGCTAAAGAGGCTGGCGCCCCGGCCCCAGTAGCTAAAAGAGCAACACTAGACCCGGCACTTACGCTAGCTACAGCTGATGAGCCAGTAATTACATAAGAAAGAGTATGTAAAGCTTTAGCATATTTCTTTCTAGTAGCCCTATACTTATCCAAGTCACTTTCTATTTCTTCTTGAAGTTCGGTTATTTGTTCTAATCTAAACTGTTGAACCTCCATTTTTTAAATTAAGATTAATTTTTTAATTAATCTTATACATATCTTCTTATTATTAATTCTTCTGGCAGCACTTCATCAACAGAGTAAAACGCAATAAAATCAACATACTTAATGAAAATAAAGTCAAGTACTGTTAGTTTGTCTTTGTCAACCATCACAGTAACCTTGTCAGATGATACAAGGGTGTTTATTTCATCTCCGTTTTTAGTAATAACAATGGCGAGCTTCAGAGGGGCATCCAAGTTTTCAGCCTTTATTTGTATGCCTCTAATTAACGTATGTTCTGGCAAACTAGAATCAGCCTCCCTTGGAGTAATAAATAAGCGAAAAAGCATCGTCATTTGCCTAGGCAGTGACTGTAGCGTTGGAGTAAACTCTAAGCCAACGGTGTCATCCCCCACTTCAGCTAAGGGCCTCTTTCTCTTTAGCATATATTCAGAACCCTGCCTAGTTATTTCAATCTGTTTTTTCTGTTGTGTTCCTGGGACCAGGCTAACAAGAAAGGGGCCTGCGTTCAAAGCTTTTCTAAAATTGTTTTTCTTATCAAAGTATACATTAGGGCTTCGTAGTTCAAACTTTAAATTCCAAGCAATTTCAGGAAGCAACGCCCAAGCATTCTCTCGTTTATGAAGTTTGTATTCGTGTTTGCCAAAATCGTTTGTTCTTAGATTTCTTATCTCTTCCAGGTTAGGATACTGCTGTCGTTTTTTATCTTCAATTTCTGTTCGTTTGTAAACCCCATCGTCAGTGTACTCAAATCCATAAACATTTCCTGGAACTCCTATTAAATCAAACTCAGTTGTGTCTGCTAGGTCTTTTAGCTCTACTGCAGTGCATTTAGGAGCTAGCTGCGCTTTTGATTCTGGCCCTCGAGACATTCTTTTTAATATTAAAATTATAATAAACAATTTGTTATAAACAATTTATAATAAACAATCTACAATAAACAAACGTATTGAACTGGGGGGTCAGTCCGTAAGCATAGCTTAGCGTGCTTAGATTTTTCTAACTGCTCTTTTATTTTTTTTAACTCATCTTTGTCCCTGATTATATAATTTTCACTTAAACATTCTTCAAAACTATCTTTGTCTTTAGTATAGAATAAGATGACTGATTTTAACTGCGATCTAAAGTCTTTTAAGACAGCATTGTATTTTTGAGTTAAGAGCCACACAGAAACTAGGGCGTGGCGTCCACTAAAGGCTAGCTTAGACAAAGACCTTCTTTTTTTAACAATGTCTCGTTCAGCTGAACAGTCATCAATAATAAACAGCGTTTCAGTTCCCTCAAATAGTTTATAGTAATGCTCTAAACAGTCGCTCAGTTTGTCGCTAGGATCAACTAAAAATATATTATCGTCTGTCCAAATAAACTTCCTTTCTTTGTAAGACTTGTTGTGCTTAATGGTTGTGCAGAATATAACAATGTGCTCGTAATGAAACCTGTAGACTGTTTGTAACAAATCAAGTACAAAGACAGTTTTCCCACACCCAGTAATCCCGCAGATAAGAGAACAGTGCGGATCTTTGGGCAGAAACTTCAAACTATCCATCTGTTTTTATTAGAATATTTCTTCTGCATTTTAATAAGCCACATCTTTTAGCCTGTTTTCTTCAATGTTTAGCTGAGCGTCACAAACCATAAAAATATGAATTTTTATTGGGGCGTTTCCGTCTGCTTTCTTGTGAATATTTATTTTTATGCCATCTTGCCCCACCCTTTCTCCACTTCCAAACAATCTGTTGTCAAATGTGGATCTAAAATCCAGCCACAGCCCATATTTAGTTATTAAGTAGTCTTCGAGTCTTACATCATAAAGGCGAAGTTTTTTACATACACGATCAACTGCAGGATCTCTTTGCCTACCTCCAGCAAATAACTTTCTTATTTCATCAAAGTGTTGGTGAGGTAAAAGTCCGCGACCCGAATACAACTGATCAGACTTACCATTTATTGCACAGTCAACCTTCTCAATTTTTGGATTATAAAACGCTTCTGATTCTCTATGAAAAGGAGTTGTTCCTTCAGTAAACAAAAACAAAATTCCTTTTAAAGACTTCAGAGACTGATTTAGATGTATGTTCCAGAGAGTGTCTCGCTTGTTTCTATTTTCTGTAGTGGAGTGTATAACTCTTTCATAATAAATAACTGTTTTATTTTTATACTGGGTTAAGATTGTTCTGGCCAGTTCAGGGTTAGTAACAACATCAAACTCAAGAGAAATGTCGCTGACTGTGTATTTAGCTTCAGGATCTTCAGACAGAACAACAGAACTGCTAGGATTAAATGTCAGTTCATAAGTAAGTTTTTCTTTTAGTGCACCTTGGTAATATGGCATATGCGTCTTTAACAGCTCAAAATCTAGAGGAATGCAGAATCTGTTGCCAAATGCTTCTGCTACTGCTTCATCTTTAACATCATCCTTTGCATCCTCCGCTCCAACTCTGTGCTTGAGACCGTTTGGACTTTGTATTCCCTGATAAACTTTCTCTTTTCTTTCTTTTTTAGGCAGCCATAGGTCAGAATAGAGGGCAAAAATGTCTGCCTCGCCTAGTACAAAGACTTCTCTGCCCTCCAGTTTGATTGCTATATGATTAACGATTGCCCTGCCCAAATTAGCAACAACAGTAGCATTAGGATCTTCCGATGTAATATCTATTTTGAATGATAGTTTAGCAGTGCCTGGCATTATAACATCGCCGGCGCCAAGATCAGGGAACTTAACTATTAAAGTTTGTCCGGGCTGAACTGTTGATGGAGTATTTACACTAATTACAGTCTGCCTTATACCTTTTACGCCGTGAGGTTCCTTCTCTTTTCTGTATGGATCGAGGTCGCAACCGTATGAGTTCATTTTTTATAAAACAAAAAAAGAATATAAATAAAAAATATGGATGAAGATTATGACCCGATTGATCCTATTGAAGAAGAAGATGAAGCAGAACTGAGCCCTTCATTGCAAGAAGAACTTGAAGAGACGGGTTCTTTACTCCCTAGACAACGTCAAGAACTATTGCAAGAAAGAATTCAATCATTCTATAAAAGCGTAGGGCGAAAGCTACCAGGCGTACTAGATCCTAACGATTTTGAGGAAGTTGATGGGCATTTGTATATAAAAACTGGTGCGGGAGACCATGTAAACGCTACTTCAATGCAAAACCCAAACCGGTTTTTAAAACTAAGCACAATTAGGCGAAAACTCCCTATTGCTAAGGCAGAACAATTAAACCTTTTAGAGCCTAGAGACGAAGTTGTTAGTCGTTTACAGAACTGGGGGCAAGAGTTGCCAACACAATCTGAAATACAAAACATTCCTCTTCAAGAATTAAATCGAACAGCAGATGAACTAATAACAGAAATTGAAACGAGTTTAAGTGAGGAGACGGGTGTAAAAGAACTTGTCAATTCTCAAT
>JAMYXO010000466.1:45000-46248 GCA_033310375.1 Conus canariensis | reverse complement strand
GGCTGAAAATGTACTGGCTTTTTCTTGCATAATAAAGGGGCGTTGTTCGTTGTTTTTGGTCTTCATGCATTCCTTCTGACTCTTTTTCATTTTTTTCTTAAGTTTTTTATTCATTTTTGCATCTTTGTTTTTAAGTTTGTCTCCTATTAGAACCATTCCTGTTATTTTTCTTCGTCAGTTCCCTTCATCCCCGTTTCAGTTCCCCTATCTGTTTCTCCAGGTTGCTTTTACCATGCGCCAGCGAGGCCAAAACACACACGCACGCACACACCCCACACACACACACGCACTCTCTCTCTTCTCTCCTTCTCTCTCTCCACACCACACACACACACACACACACACACACATACGCACACACTCTTTCTCTCTCTCTCTCTCTCTTTTCTCTACACACACACACAAAACACACCCCACACACACACACACACACACACATACACACACTCTCTCTCTTTTCTCTCTCTCACTCCCCCTCTCTCTCTTCTCTTTCCCTCACACACACACACACACAACACACACACACACACACACACACACACAACACACACCACACACACACCCCATGACTGACTGACTGACTGAAACCATTTACTGTCAGATTAACATAGTGTTGTACTGAGAAAATACAGACAAAACACAAAACACACACACACCACACACACACACACAACACACACACTCACTCACTCACTCACCCCACACACACACACACACACACACACACACACACACACAACACACACACACACACACACACACACACCACAAAAACGCGCTCTTTTTCTCATCCCACGGCGTATGTAATAAAGAGGAGAATAACAAAAATTCACACAATGACGTGATGAGCTCTCTTTATCCACGACAATGTAATATAGTGACACTATTAAAGATGGTCACTCAAATATATCCCGTGACACGTTACCAAAATCTAAATTTTTACTGTGTTTCGATTTTGAAGACGTTGTAAGTACAAGAACATGATTTGCTTTCCATTCCTAGAATCAGCGTAATGTACTGAACTTTATTAAAAGGCGTTACACAACAACAGGTTGATTTTGTCATCCTACAACCTTTGTATTAAAGTGGACAATATTAAAGACAATCATAGCCTTTTTGCTCATCTGACAGTAAGCATAAAACAGAACACAATATTAGGCCCATAACTGTGATTTTGTAATGCCTCTCATTTCTGTTCTATTTGTCCACGTTTGTGTACACAGAGAGATGTTCAAATACCATTTTTCA
>JAMYXO010000466.1:32500-40000 GCA_033310375.1 Conus canariensis | reverse complement strand
AGATCGGCCAAGTACTTTCTGAGATTTTCAATAAAGAAGAAAACCGTTATGGGCCGTTATATCCGTTAGTAACGGCTATAGCGGTAAACTAAAACATCAGGCATCATCCGTGACCCATAATGAACATACCTACAAATTTTCAGAAAGATCGGCCCAGTAGTGTTTTTTTCTGGAAGCGAGTGGAATACATTTTGACCACGGACGGACAGACAGACAGACAGACAGACAGACACACACACACACACACACACACACACACACACACACACACACACACACACACACACACACACAGCATTTCTTCGTTCCCATCGTAAAGTACTCCCTGTTCTATAAGAACCGGGAGTACAAAAAGCCCCATATAATGGTACCAGACATAGGTGACCCAGATTCAGGGGGAGTTGATTTTCCTTCAGAAGGAAGGGCCCTGAGGAAGAAAGGAACTGAGTAGAGAGCAGGCTGCGGTGGAGAATTCAGCACCACTGGAGAGGGTGCCAGAGCCAAGAGGTGTGAAAGTCATTTAGGTCAGACAGCCCAGCCCTGTGAACACAGCGGAATGGTTTCAGGGTGACTCACAGGTCTGTCTAGCTCACCGTGCACTGGCCGGCGTTGATCAAAAGGACAGAAGGTGTTTTTACTTGCAGAAAATAGAGTGCATCAGAGGTGTGTGTGTTGGGGGGGGGAGGATGGGGGAGGGAGGATGGGGAGAGAGAGAGAGAGAGAGAGAGAGAAGCTGCATTGTGGGTAATGCGCTTGTCTCGGTAGCTGGAGAATCTTGGGTCCTTGGTTCGATTTTAGCATGGGGTACAAACGATGCACGCACGCAAGCACGCATGCACACACGCAAGCGCGCACGCACGTATGCACACACACACACACACACACACACACACACACACACACACACACACACACACACACACGTGCGCGCGCACGCACGCACACACACACACACACACACACACACACACACACACACACACACACACACAATGGGCAGAAGGCAGGAGACACTCTGGACAAGAGGCACTATGGGCAGGAGGCACTATGGGCAGGAGAAATTACGGACAGGAGGCACTATGGGCAGGAGAAATTACGGACAGGAGGCACTATGGGCAGGAGAAATTACGGACAGGAGGCACTATGGGCAGGAGGCACTATGGGCAGGAGAAATTATGGGCAGGAGGCACTATGGGCAGGAGGCACAATGGACAGGAGGCACTATGGGCAGGAGAAATTATGGGCAGGAGGCACTATGGGCAGGAGAAATTATGGACAGGAGGCACTATGGGAGGAGAAATTATGGGCAGGAGGCACTATGGGCAGGAGGCAACTATGGGCAGGGGGAAATATGGGCAGGAGGCACATAGGCAGGAGGCACTATGGCAGGAGGCACTATGGCAGGAGCATATGGACAGGAGGCACTATGGGCAGGAGAAATTATGGACAGGAGGCACTAGGGGGCAGGAGAAATTGGACAGGAGCATATGGGCAGGAGAAATTATGGACAGGAGGCACTATGGGCAGGAGAAATATGGACAGGAGGCAATTGGGCAGGAGAAATTATGGACAGGAGGCACTATGGGCAGGAGAAATTATGGGCAGGAGGCACTATGGCAGGAGAAAAATTATGGACAGGAGGCACTATGGGCAGGAGGCAACTATGGGCAGGAGGCATATGGCAGGAGAGAATATGGACAGGAGGCACTAATGGGCAGGAGAAATTATGGACAGGAGACAACTATGGGCAGGAGAAATTATGGACAGGAGGCACTATGGGCAGAGGCACTATGGGCAGGAGAATATATGGACAGGAGGCACTATGGGCAGGAGAATTATGGGCAGGAGGCACTATGGGCAGGAGGCACTATGGCAGGAGGCACTATGGGCAGGAGAAATTATGGACAGGAGGCACTATGGGCAGGAGAAATTATGGGCAGGAGCACTATGGGCAGGAGGCACTATGGGCAGGAGGCACTATGGCAGGAGAAATTACGGACAGGAGGCACTATGGGCAGGAGGCACTATGGGCAGGAGAACTTATGGGCAGGAGACTTGGGCAGAGACTTATGGACAGGAGGCACTATGGGCAGGAGAAATTATGGGCAGGAGGCACTATGGGCAGGAAAATTATGGACAGGAGGCACTATGGGCAGGAGAAATTATGGACAGGAGGCACTAGGACACTATGGGCAGGAGAAATTACGGACAGGAGGCACATATGGGCAGGAGAAATTATGGACAGGAGCATTGGGAGGAGCACATATGGCAGGACATGGCAGAGAAATTACGGACAGGAGGCACT
This sequence comes from Conus canariensis, assembly GCA_033310375.1. NCBI lineage: Eukaryota > Metazoa > Mollusca > Gastropoda > Neogastropoda > Conidae > Conus > Conus canariensis. Next base: position 37,695 of record JAMYXO010000466.1, on the reverse strand, counting down.
ATGGGCAGGAGAGAAATTATGGCAGGAGGCACTATGGCAGGAGGCACTATGGGCAGGAGAAATTACGGACAGGAGGCACTATGGGCAGTAGAAATTACGGACAGGAGGCACTATGGGCAGGAGAAATTACGGACAGGAGGCACTATGGGCAGGAGAAATTATGGGCAGGAGGCACTATGGACAGGAGGCACTATGGGCAGGAGGCAACTATGGCAGGAGGCACATATGGGCAGGAGGCACTATGGACAGGAGGCACTATGGGCAGGAGGTACTATGGACAGGAGGCACTATGGACAGGAGGCACTATGGGCAGGAGAAATTATGGGCAGGAGGCACTATGGGCAGGAGGCACTATGGGCAGGAGGCACTATGGGCAGGAGAAATTATGGACAGGAGGCACTATGGACAGGAGGCACTATGGGCAGGAGAAATTATGGACAGGAGGCACTATGGGCAGAGGCACTATGGGCAGGAGGCACTATGGGCAGGAGAAATTATGGACAGGAGGCACTATGGACAGGAGGCACTATGGGCAGGAGAAAATTATGGCAGGAGAAAATTATGGGCAGGAGGCACTATAGGGCAGGAGGCACTATGGGCAGGAGAAATTATGGACAGGAGGCACTATGGGCAGGAGGCACTATGGACAGGAGGCACTATGCGCAGGAGAAAATTACGGACAGGAGAGCACTATGGCAGGAGGCACTATGGACATGGGGCACTATGGACAGGAGATACATGGTAAGAGGGCACTATGGGCAGGAGAAATTATGGACAGGAGGCACTATGGACAGGAGGCACTATGGACAGGAGGCACTATGGACAGGAGGCACTATGGGCAGGAGAAATTATGGACAGGAGGCACTATGGACAGGAGGCACTATGGGCAGGAGGCACTATGGGCAGGAGAAATTATGGACATGAGGCACTATGGGCAGGAGAAATTATGGGAAGGAGGCACTGTGGGCAGGAGAAATTATGGGCAGGAGGCACTATGCACAGGAGGCACTATGGGCATGAGAAATTATGGACAGGAGGCACCATGGGCAGGAGAAATTATGGAAAGGAGGCACTATGGGCATGAGAAATTTTTGACAGGAGGCACTATGGGCAGGAGAAATTATGGACAGGAGGCACTATGGGCAGGAGAAATTATGGACAGGAGGCACTATGGGCAGGAGGCACTATGGGCAGGAGAAATTATGGGCAGGAGGCACTATGGACAAGAGGCACTATGGGCAGGAGGCACTATGGGCAGGAGGCACTATGGGCAGGAGAAATTATGGACAGGAGGCACTATGGACAGGAGGCACTATGGGTAGGAGAAATTATGGACAGGAGGCACTATGGACAGGCACTATGGGCAGGAGGCACTATGGGCAGGAGGCACTATGGGCAGGAGAAATTATGGACAGGAGGCACTATGGACAGGAGGCACTATGGACAGCAGAAATTATGGGCAGGAGGCACTATGGGCAGGAGGCACTATGGGCAGGACGCACTATGGCAGGAGAAATTATGGACAGGAGGCACTATGGGCAGGAGGCACTATGGACAGGAGGCACTATGGACAGGAGGCACTACGGGCAGGAGAAATTATGGACAGGAGGCACTATGGGCAGGAGGCACTATGGGCAGGAGAAATTATGGACAGGAGGCACTATGGGCAGGAGGCACTATGGACAGGAGGCACTATGGACAGGAGGCACTATGGGCAGGAGAAATTATGGACAGGAGGCACTATGGGCAGGAGAAATTATGGGCAGGAGGCACTATGGACAGGAGGCACTATGGGCAGGAGGCACTATGGGCAGGAGAAATTATGGACAGGAGGCACTATGGACAGGAGGCACTATGGGCAGGAGGCACTATGGGCAGGAGAAATTACGGACAGGAGGCACTATGGGCAGGAGAAATTATGGGCAGGAGAAATTATGGGCAGGAGGCACTATGGACAGGAGGCACTATGGGCAGGAGGCACTATGGGCAGGAGAAATTATGGGCAGGAGGCACTATGGACAGGAGGCACTATGGACAGGAGGCACTATGGGCAGGAGGCACTATGGGCAGGAGAAATTATGGACAGGAGGCACTATGGACAGGAGGCACTATGGGCATGAGAAATTATGGACAGGAGGCACTATGGGCATGAGAAATTATGGACAGGAGGCACCATGGGCAGGAGAAATTATGGACAGGAGGCACTATGGGCAGGAGAAATTATGGACAGGAGGCACTATGGACAGGAGGCACTATGGGCAGGAGAAGTTATTGGCAGGAGGCACTATGGACAGGAGGCACTATGGGCAGGAGGCACTATGGGCAGGAGAAATTATGGACAGGAGGCACTATGGACAGGAGGCACTATGGGCATGAGAAATTATGGACAGGAGGCACTATGGACAGGAGGCACTATGGGCAGGAGGCACTATGGGCAGGAGGCACTATGGGCAGGAGAAATTATGGACAGGAGGCACTATGGACAGGAGGCACTATGGTCAGGAGAAATTATGGGCAGGAGGCACTATGGGCAGGAGGCACTATGGACAGGAGGCACTATGGACAGGAGGCACTATGGGCAGGAGGCACTATGGGCAGGAGAAATTATGGACAGGAGGCACTATGGGCAGGAGGCACTATGGACAGGAGGCACTATGGACAGGAGGCACTATGGGCAGGAGGCACTATGGGCAGGAGGCAGGAGGCACTCTGGACAGGAGGTACTATGGCAAAGAGACATTATGGACCACACACACACACACACACACACACACACACACACACACACACACACACACACACACACGCTCGTTCTTCACTTTCGTTGTCCTGAGCGTTGTTTGTTTTCCCTGAAGAAGACCTGAGAGGTCGAAACCCGTCGTCTTTTGTTTTGTAATTCCTTTGCCCGTGTAAACGGGCGGAATTATTTCAAATACCTTTTTAAAAATTGATCTACATTGCCTTGCTTTCACTGCCTGGAAAACCAGCCAGCGAGAAGTAATAAGGCATAAATCGCTAAAAAGAAACACCGCTCTCACGTGCTGACAGCGCGTGCGCCGTTCATGACAGTAGTACCATTCTGTCTCATCCTCATGGAAGAGTGCGGAGACCATCACCTCCATCGTAAGTTTCTCGTTATGGCCATCTCAGCAGGCGTGGAATTCGTGAACGCGATGGTACAATGTGTGTGTGTGTGTGTGTGTGTGTGTGTGTGTGTGTGTGTGTGTGTGTGTGTGTGGGTGCATGTGTGAGCGTGCGCGTGTGTGTGTGTGTGTTGTGTGTGTGTGTGTGTGTGTGTGTGTGTGCGTGCGTGTATTCCCTGGCTCTTCATAAAACACCAGTCAGATTTTCATGGTAGGGGGTACTATCAAAAATCTCCACGTGTCATTTGGGAAAGGTGCAAATATTTTGAAAGAGTACTCCTTTTTTTTTCTTCCCAAAATCAAAATAACATCCTAAAACCAGCTATTTTTTTTTTCTTTCTTTCTGCGTACGCAGGCTAAAACCCCTGGGATTAACCCCATCTCATCTACCCAAAACAGGGAGTGGAGTTTTGTGTGAATGACCGGTTTTTTTTGTTTTTTTTTTTTTTTTTTTTTTATCCCGCCATTAAGGCAGCCATACTCCGGCTTCCAGCAATGACGGTACATGCATAAAGACCTTATGTGCTTTTTGTGATCCCCAGGCAAGACGTCGAACAAGAACAAACAAAACCAAACTGATCACAAAATATGAACAGCAAACAAACAAAATCAATGTCTTAGTACTCTTATAGCATCTAATTGTGTGTGTGTGTGTGTGTGTGTGTGTGTGTGTGTGTGTGTGTGTGTGTGTGTGTGTGTGTGTGTGCGCGCGCGAGTGTGTGGAAATGTGTGCGTGTGTTTGTCCACTTACTGTGATATTATTTTAGACAGTGGTTATATTATTGCTGTGAGCTAAAACATTATGAGGACTTCATTTACGTTAGGCTGTGTCTTTTCATTCGCTGACACACTCTCTGTCTTTCTGTCTCTGTCTCTGTCTCTGTCTCTGTCTCTCTCTGTCTCTCTGTCTCTGTTCTCTCTCTCTCTCTCTCTCTCTCTCTCTCTCTCTCTCTCTCTCTCTCTCTCTCTCTCTCTCTCTGGCCTGTCCAATCTGCCATTGCGTGTAGACCTGTCAGCCTGAATTTCACAGTCACCCATCGTTTTCACAAGTTTTCTGGCCCTCACACGCCACGATCCATCTTGTCCAGCCATGCATTCATTTCTCTGAAGGTTCACACATACACACACCCCACCTCGCTTTCACACAATCTATTGCTTCCAAACCTTTCTGCTTCATCTCTCTTCAGCTCAACTTCCATTTCTCTGTTCACCTCCCCTTCTCGCTCTCTGTCATTCCTTCATCCTTCGGTGCTTACGTTTGTTGTACTCTCAGTTCTTATAGAACTGGGAGTACTTCACAATGGGAACGAAAAAAACGCTGTCTGTGTGTCTGTCTGTCTGTGTGTCTGTCTGTCTGTGTGTCTGTCTGTCCGTGGTCAAAATGTGTTCCACTCGCTCCAGACAAAACTTCTGGGCCGATCTTTCTGAAAATTTGTACGTATGTTCATTACGGTCATGGATGATGCCCGATGTTTTATTTTACCGTTATAGCCGTTACTAAAGCCTATAACGGCCCCAAAACGGTTTTTCTTCTTTATGGAATGCCTCTGAAAGTGCTTCGCCATTTTCTTATCTCACTGACGAAATACATTGTGACGCATGTTTGATTGTGACGTGTGTGTGTGTGTGTGTGTGTGTGTGTGTGTGTGTGTGTGTGTGTGTGTGTGTGTTTTCTATGACGCATGTTTGATTGTGACGTGTTTTTTTTTTGTTTTGTTTTTTTACACGTGTATTCAAGATAAACTGGGAGCACGTTTAGATGCTTTGCATCTTGTATACTTCCTTCTCTGTTCCAGAGAAAGAAAAAGAATAGGAAAACGATCTGTGTGATGGCTCTGGGATATTCCTGTTTTTATTTATCTCAGCTGTTTGTTGGTGTTGTTTGTTTCTCTTTTCTTTTCTTTTTTCGTTATGTTCGTTGAGGTCGAGGTTTTGTTTTTCGTGTTTGCTTCCCTTAAGGTATTGCAATTACACACACGCACACACACACACACACACACACACACACACAGAAGAGAGAGAGAGAGAGAGAGAGAGAGAGAGAGAGAGAGA
>JAMYXO010000466.1:22500-27500 GCA_033310375.1 Conus canariensis | reverse complement strand
TGTGTGTGGTGTGTGTGTGTGTGTGTGTTCGTGTGCGTGCGTGCGTTTGTGTGTGTGTGTGTGTCTGTGTGTGTGTGTGTGTGTGTCAAGTGCGTGAAACCTCTCCCAAAAGGCATTAAACGCTTAGAGGCAAAAGGGACGTTGTAGGTAGTATACAAATAGGTAATAGAACCATCAACAAGTATGCCTTACCCATCGCACACGGTCGAACCGTGTCAAGGAGGACGAAGCGGTCAGGTGACAGATGGCACCTAAGGTAGTGAGGAGTTCGGACCTGCCCGGCAGCGAAAGGGGAGAGGAATGTAACCACTAGGACCTCGGTGCACCAAGTGAGTGCTAAATACTCAGTTAGCTGAGGTCCTTTTGTAAACAGTCAGTGAAGAGCAGGAGTCTTGGACTCGTTCGGATGGTATTGCCGTGGGTCACTGGGTTGGTTCTATTGTCAGGCAGGTTGAACGCGCGTGGAAGTTGTTATCGTAGCCCTCTTTAAGATAATTACTGTGTTAAAGTGGCCTCTGAAGTCGGCGGGGAATTTTCGATGTCCATCTGGTGCCAAGTGTTTGTTTGCTAATCAGTTAGGTAGGGATGTGTGTAAATGCAGATGTGTGAAGAATGTAGCGAACGGAGAATTCAGGGTACTTGTGAACAGGAGGGTTTGAGAAGCAGCATGGACAAAGGCATGGCCTGAAGGGGAATCCTTTGTTTCCCTCCCTATATAAAGTGAGGGAGAACGAGAGTGAAGAAGAACACCACAAGAGAGAGAGAGAAGGCAGAGGAGAGAGAGAGAAGAGAGAAGGGTGGGCAGGACAGAGAACGGGTCGAGAGAAACGTGGTCTGGGAGATAGAAGAGACAGCAAAGTCTTAGGGAAAGACAAGCTGGAAGAGAAGAAAACTAAGTTTGAAGCCCAGAGGTGGGTGAAGACAGACAAACTGAAATTGAACCCACAGGTGGGTGAAAGAGACGAAGAAGAAGAATTCTACGTCGAGATCCCAGAGACGACCACGAAGACCCAGTCCTGAAACCTGGAGCCAGTCAACCAAGAGCATCACCATCAAGCAGTGCAGAAGAAGACGTGAAGAGACTTTTTCAAGAACTGTGGTGTGGTGTGAAAGCGTGGCTGTGTGTGTGAAAACCTGGCCAGGTAAGAAGTCATTTTTATTATAACCCGGGATTAGGAAGTATTGATCTTTTATGTGTTGATTTGTTCATTTTGTGTAATTGGATTTTTCATGTTTGATTATAAGTAGCATAGAAATTGTATTTCTTGTGCTCAGTCGTGTTAGGAGAGAAACGAATGCGTGACATTCCATTCCCAGAGAGAGGTGAATGTTTGATGGGCGCATGAGTGTGCATATGCGTGCATGAGTGCAAAGATAACCTTGGTGTGTTACACCTGACTAATAATACATCAACTTAGTGCACTTAAGCAATACCATCACGATTTCCCTCGTCCTGGACAAAGTGGCGAGCTTGCCAGGATTGCATGGCCCAAATTAGTCTCAGGAGGGAAACAAAGTGAGTACTAGAGTAGTACTGGGGCGAAGCGTCCACTAAAGGCAATTTTAATTAGCTCTTCTAATTATTTCCTTTAGTTCTTTGAGTGTTGAGTATTGACTTGTGTGTAGGGTGGTTGTATTAATCAAAGGTCGTTCAGAGAAACGAAGAACGAGGTTCTAGTCTTAACTCTCACAGAAGCTGTGGTTTAAGATTAAGGCTCCTTTGTGTTAGGAACATTACCACTGGTTGGTGTACTCGTAACGTTTAGTAGATAAACTGTTTACTGACTTTTTCCGGGTCTATAAGCGTAACTGTTTTAGTGGTGCTAAAACATATCAGAAAAAAAAAATGGCTGAAGAAAGTTTTACCCCCATAGAGAAACTAGTTAGTTTGGGGAAAGAAATGGGATATGCAGGAGATGAGCTGCGTAGATTCATTGAAACTCAGCAGAAGACTGAGAGAGATGAAAGGGCTGAAAGAAGGAAGTTTGAAAAGGAACAGCTCGCAGCTGTCAAAAGTAATCTAGAGGCAGAAACTGCTGCGTCAAAGGCTAAAGCAGATGCAGCAGATGTAGAGAGTGCAGCTGCTAAAGCGAGAGCAGATGCAGAGAGTGCAGCTGCCAGAGCGAGAGCAGAAGCGGAATCAGAGATTTTAGCCAAACAAATTGAGTTGGAAAGAATAAAATCTGAAAATCGTAGTGAAATAGACACCAGTTCTGAGTCAGTAGGCCGCAGATTTAGTTGCGCACCTAGACTTAAACTCCCACTTTTCAGAGAAGAAACTGATTCGATTGATGCCTATATCAGTCGGTTTGAATCGGTTGCCGAGCACGAGGGCTGGCCCGAAGATGACTGGGCAATAAACCTGTCTGCCTTGTTGACAGGTCGTGCGTTACACACTGTTTCCACCTTACCCAAAGGTGATCAGAGGGATTTTGACACGGTGAAACAAGCAGTACTAAAGGCATATGATTTGACTGAAGAAGGTTTTAGGCGTAAGTTTCGCAAGGCGAGAATCGAACAGGGTGAGACATACACACAGTTCGGAGTTAGACTGGATCACTATTTCAACAAGTGGGTAGAACTTAGTGGAGTAGACAGTGATTTTGAAGGCCTCAAGACACTGGTGATGAAGGAACAGATACTTGATGGTTGTGGAACGGGCCTCACAATCCACATTAAGGAAAAAGGTGCAACCACAATAGCTGAGGTTCTTGAGACAGCAGAGACTTACCGGGAAGCGAGGCATGATTTGCCTGAACAAGAGGAAGGCCCGGAAGCATATTCAGAGGATAGCAGGCCAGCACATATCTCACGCAACGGGCCAGTATTGCACGCCCGTAGGCCCATGGGTCACGTGAACAAACAAGGAGCATCAGCCACGTGGAAAAGGCTGTAGACAAGCGAACCTGCTTCTTGTGCAATAAGGCAGGGCACTTGTCTAGGGACTGCATATTCAAGTCACAGAAAGCAGCAGCAATGAGGGTCAGGCCAAGTGAGAGGCAGGTAGAAAGAGATGGAAAAGATGACAGTGTTATTTTGTCTGGATTGTGCTGTGTGTTCACAGATTCAGGCGATAACATGGATGTGCACAAAGGCAGAGTGGGGGACAATGTGGTTAATGTCATTAGAGACTCTGGGTGCACTGGTGTAATGGTGAAGGAGTCCCTGGTTAAGAAGGGACATTTCACAGGAAAAACACAGAGGTGTAGACAAATAGATGGAACGGTAGCAGAATTCAAAACGGCCCAGGTATTTATTGATACACCATTTTATAGTGGAACTGTACAGGCTTTGGCCGTCCCAAAGCCGCCGTATGATCTAGAAATCGGAAACATTCCAGGAGCACGTGGGTATGGAGACCCAGACCGTGATTTCTGTGTTGAATCAGCGAAACGAAATGACGGTAGAGAAAGGCCCCAGGCGGTCACACACTTCAGAACGCAATGGAGCGTGTCCAGTGAGACCAACCCCACTCACTTGCGAGCAGAACAAAAGGGCGACTACTCGCTCAGAAAACTGTTTGGTTTTGCTCACACAAGGCAGAAGAAGCGTGTTAAGGAGGGTACTATCGGTTTTGAGATAAAGGATGGGGTATTGTACCGAACTTTCACTCACATGAGTTCGGGGAAAACGAAGAAGCAGGTTGTCGTTCCTAGGCAGCGCAGAAAGGCGGTGATGTCCGAAAGACATGTGACGTCAGCCTCGGGCCATCTCGGTAGGAAGGCCACACAGAAGATTGTGACGCGAGAGTACTACTGGCCCGGTATCCTAGGCGATATCAGGCGCTTCTGCAGACAGTGCAACACGTGTCGTGGTGTACTGCATGGTGTTTTAGAAAGTGAAGAGAGAGTGACGGGGCCGTAGGCTGAATTAAAATGGTCGGGCGAAAAGACAGGTATTGGGTGCGTTTGTCTTTCGCAGTGTCGTGTATGCGTGACGTGGCTGGTTGCAGGCCACGCGTATGAAGAGAAAGGGAGAGAATTTCCGTAGAAACATAATGTTTATCTATATATGGCCACACTACTTAGAGCTGGTGGAAGTTTCAGACTGGTGTTGATATTTGCTTGGTTTTTAGTGTGTATGTATTGATTTTTCTCTAATTTTGTTGCAAAATAAATCTTGCGTGCGTTCTCTGGTGTAAGGAGGCTTATGAGAGGCCTAGATTAGAGTTGGTTTAAATGAGAGAATTGTGAGAGTTTCAGCTCCTTGAAGGTGTTTTAGCCAATGCAGGGCATTGTCTTGAAGTGGGGGGAATTTGTCAAGTGCGTGAAACCTCTCCCAAAAGGCATTAAACGCTTAGAGGCAAAAGGGACGTTGTAGGTAGTATACAAATAGGTAATAGAACCATCAACAAGTATGCCTTACCCATCGCACACGGTCAAACCGTGTCAAGGAGGACGAAGCGGTCAGGTGGCAGATGGCACCTAAGGTAGTGAGGAGTTCGGACCTGCCCGGCAGCGAAAGGGGAGAGGAATGTAACCACTAGGACCTCGGTGCACCAAGTGAGCGCTAAATACTCAGTTAGCTGAGGTTCTTTTGTAAACAGTCAGTGAAGAGCAGGAGTCTTGGACTCGTTCGGATGGTATTGCCGTGGGTCACTGGGTTGGTTCTATTGTCAGGCAGGTTGAACGCGCGTGGAAGTTGTTATCGTAGCCCTCTTTAAGATAATTACTGTGTTAAAGTGGCCTCTGAAGTCGGCGGGGAATTTTCGATGTCCATCTGGTGCCAAGTGTTTGTTTGCTAATCAGTTAGGTAGGGATGTGTGTAAATGCAGATGTGTGAAGAATGTAGCGAACGGAGAATTCAGGGTACTTGTGAACAGGAGGGTTTGAGAAGCAGCATGGACAAAGGCATGGCCTGAAGGGGAATCCTTTGTTTCCCTCCCTATATAAAGTGAGGGAGAACAACGAGAGTGAAGAAGAACACCACAAGAGAGAGAGAGAAGGCAGAGGAGAGAGAGAGAAGAGAGAAGGGTGGGCAGGACAGAGAACGGGTCGAGA
>JAMYXO010000466.1:10000-17500 GCA_033310375.1 Conus canariensis | reverse complement strand
TCACATGCACTGGAAGCCACCGGATGTGTATAGCTCCATGGTCACACACCAGGAGGCTCCACAGTGCTGGCCATGTAATAAGCCAGTACTAGTCATTATGAAACACGTTCTTTCCTCAACAGTGTAGGGATTTACTTAACGTGACACATACGCAATTTATAGCAAACTCCTAAAAATAATAAAGATGTTCCATCAGACATTATTTTTGAGGTTTCTAACAAGGGTTGGGTAAAAAGTTGGTAATCTAACACCATCAAAATAGTACTCTGGTTATTTCATGTGTCTGTCTGGTTGCTATTTTGAAGGTTGGTTTTTGTTTCAGTATCACTGTGCTAGACATGATGACAAAGAACAAAAGGAGTGAACAACTGCACTTGATTTTCTAACGTCTGTACAACACCCATCTTGCGCCGAATTCGAGATGATAAGTGATTGCTCTTCGTTTTCACTGTACTGAATGCAGTTAATAATAATTATGTCACAGACCTCTGGCAGGAGGATTGGACTACACAGACGGATAACAAACTCTTTCAGATCCGTCCAAACCTAAAGGAGTTCCTCTCATCTACGTCTGGTGGTCGCAAAGAAGAAACGGTTCTATGCTGGCTGCATACCGGTGTAACGAAAAGTTTTAACTCCCCGAATGGTTTAACTCCCAGGGAGTTAAACTGTTCATTTGTAAATTTTAACTCCCTGGGAGTTAAACTAGAATATAAAAAACTAACTCCCTCTGTGTTTCAGTTTGACTCCAGGGGAGTTATTCTGACATACCACCAGAATGACTCCCACCCACCACCCACTACCCACTCCCCGCACCTCGCTACCACCCATGCATCTTATATATTTTCGAAATGCGTGCGCGTGTGTGTGTGTGTGTGTGTGTGTGTGTGTGTGTGTGTGTGTGTGTGTGTTCTTGCACTAACTTGCCAGATCAAGACTTGTCAGGTAGAATTGTTTCCTTCGATATTATTGGTTTCTATGAATTAGTCACGTGTCCTGAATATTATTGAAAAATGTGTGTTTTTCTGATTGGCTGGCCGACTTTCATTTTTAGCTTGGCACACGCACACCACCACACCTGTGACGAGTCACTTGACAACTTCATTAGATCGGTCCCAAGCAGCCACCCTCTTGTACAAATTGTACAAAAACAGGCACCAACCCCCCCCCCCCCCCCCCCTTTTCCCTTTCTCTATCCCATGTGTCTCACACACAAATTTCTAATCTATGCCAACCCTTTTTCTCCTTCCTTCTCTCCCAGATGTAGCGAGTCAATACAAACAATTTTACGTCACGTCGCGACTACTCGTCATTCTCTCCCCACCTTCCTTACCCTCTCAACCCCCCACCCCCCCACTCCCTAATTTGGCGGCATGACACAATGAAAAACTGAAAATTTTTCCATTTCTACATCATTTGAGTGTAATGGCCTACACTTATGGGTGACTGTTTGATAGTCGCATAGATTCCATGAAGAGAGAGAGAGAGAGAGAGAGAGAGAGAGAGAGAGACAGACAGACAGACAGACAGACAGACACAGAGAGAGAGAGAGGGGGGGAGAGAGAGAGAGACAGAGAGAGAGAGAGAGAGAGAGAGAGAGAGAGAGAGAGAGAGAGAGAGAGAGAGAGAGAGAGAACGCCAAAGACTGAAGGTACAGTATTTCTACCAAAGGCATCAAACCATTAATTCATGTATGTACAGACTTTACATACAGATTATATACAAAAAGGCATAGTAAAATATCAAGGACATGCATAGATGAACACATGAATATGTACACGGACATTTCCTTTCCCTATGATGATGATGATCATGAACATTAAATCCCCTTCTCCATTCTCTTACCGAAAGACACCTGGGAATAGGTGGGTGGGGAGTCATCTTAGTCATGATCAGATTAACACCCCCTCTGTTACAAAGTAACTCGCTGGGAGTCAGAAAACACGTGTACACATTAACTCCCAGGGGAGTTATTCTAAACTGTGAAAAACTGACTCCCCTTGGCGGGCAGGGAGTTAAACTTTTACACGCCTGGATTAACTCCCGGGAGTTAATCTGTACTAACTCCCAGGGGGTCATTCTGTTACAGGGTGGGAGTTAAGTCTGAATATGTACAAAATGACTCCCCCCTTAATGTTTCACAGAATTTGTTGAGACTTGTACGGAAAAGATTTTAGAACATTTTGAAGTTTTACTGAGTGGAGTTATTTTGGCACAGGGTGGGAGTCATTCTAGTTTAACTCCCGGGGAGTTAAAATTTACATATGAACAGTTTAACTCCCTGGGAGTTAAACCATTCGGGGAGTTAAAACTTTTCGTTACACCCGGCCATTCGTATTTTACCCATTCATACCTTTTAAAGAGTGAAGAAGCTCCGTGGTGCATTCCATGTCATGTGCCACTCACAATGAAACATGTTCTTTTAGAGTGTTGGGACTTGCATGATGTGAGACACAAACATTTTACAGCAGATTCCACGAAAGCTTTATTCAGAGATGTTCCGCCTGACGCGATCTTTGAGTTCTTGAAGAGATTAACATTTTTCATCGGATCTGAGATTTTACAGTGGAAATATTTTTAACAAAATTTTGGATGGGTTTTAGAAGATGTATTTAAAGAATTGTGTTAATGAATGACTTGTGAGTTGATTTTAACGTGGTGACAGCCCTGATATGGCCCTTTGTGGTCGGCTGAGCTATAAGCAACATTACCTTACCTTACATCTTGCCTGAAGAAGACCTAAGAGGTCAAAACACGTCATGCTCCGTCTTGTAATTTGTTTGTCCACTTTGTTTGGCGGATTTACTAAAAATTTCCGTTAATACAATATAAGTCTGCTTCACACGAATACACCCAGACGCTTTGTCCCGAACAGTGTGAGTTGATGTGTGGACATTATCACGACTGACCACCATCCCTTTGCTTTGTTCTTAACTAATTCACTTTGTTTCTGTTTCATAAACACAGAGAAAAGCAAACCGTTTGAGAATGGTAGCGCTCAATCATGATGGTGCCATTGTGTGTGTGTGCGCGTGCATGCGCTGCGCGCGTGTGTGTGTGTGCATATGTGTTTGTGTATGTGTGGAACTGTGTGAGGGTGCACATTTGCGCGGTTCTGGTCAGTGTGACTGTGCGTGCGTGAGCGCAGACATGTCTATGTACGTGCGCGCGCGCGCGCGTACATATCAGTTCATAAGATACTGCTTGACTGATGTTAGTGTGGCGTGTCTGTCTGGCTCCTGTGTAGCGACCGCCATTATTCTGTTATTATTGGATTACAGTATCATATAGATTGACCTTTACTGGACAAGGCAAACTTCTGCCCTACATAGGTATCTCTTCAGTCTTCTGTAGATGCGCCGCCCTTGTTGGACGATCATCTTCCAGTTTTAAAGTTTGTCTAGAAGCAAAATTCATCCCAACGTTTACTAAGCTGATTTTTTAAGTATTTAATGCTCTGCCGCAGCAATAGAGGTTTACTATGCAAACTCCAGAGAAAAACGATCCGGTTAGTTATAAAGTGTATGCACAAGAGTCAGTTTTGAACACACACACACACACACACACACCACACACACACACACACACACACACACACACACACACACACAGTTTCATTGTACCGATCCTAGTTATGGTTTTATTTTATAAGAACAGATTGTTGTTGATTTTCATATTATAATAATCCAGCAGCGTCATGGGAAGCTCAGTTCTGCCCCCTCTTGCTCTAAACTATCCCTGACTAACCCAAACCAACCCCACTCCACACCCCCTGTTCCCACTGCCCCCATCCGCCTCACCCATCCACCCCCCCCCCCCTCCCCTCCTCTATCCCACTCCACTCCGTTCGCTCCTTCCCTCCGCCCATGCCTTCAGCGCCCACCCTCCTCCCCTACCCCATCCCCCTTATTTCTATACTCTTCCTGCCTCAAAACTAGTATGTGACGCTTGTAAAGCGCTTCCACTCCTTTAAGTTCCGTTCTAATTCTTCAGTTTAACAGCATATTCCCGTTCACTCACTGTTGAGTCTGCTGAAGCTCCGCTTCAACTGTGTTGTGTTGAGTCTTTGGTGTGCTTCGCTCAATGAAGGTATGATTCCTTGGTGTCAGTATGTATGTGGCAATTCTTGGTCTTTTATATATATATATATATATATTTTTTTTTTTTTGACACCGAGAGAAGTGAATTTGACCATGAGTTCTTTTGGATTCTTGTGTCTTAATGAGTGGTGTTGTCACAGATGGTGTCAGTGACTGACTGGGAGTCTTCTGCAATTTCGTCTTGCCCGTCGTGTTTGATTTCAGGCACATGATAAAGGAGAATATTCTGCTTTCTGTTCTTTCTCAAACTGGTGACAGAACTTGTTTTAAGGATTCGAGAAAGAACAGAGAAGTGTCCCTTTGTTTTTCACCCTTTGTCTTTATCATCAACAAAAAAGCTCTTTTTTGTGATTTTTATTTGTTCTGTACATTTATAGTACCATTTGGTTTTGGATTTGCAGTGAGACTACGATCTACAATTACACATCCACACTTTGATTCCTGGGTCGCTAAGCGATCGCTAGGACCAGAGCGGTGCTCTACACCTTTCGGTGCCCTTGGACAGAGCCTTTGTACGCTGTGCGATTGAGTTTCAGCCAGGAAAGTGTATTCCGAGCGTAAAAGATGCGTCACAGAAAGAACTGGAACATTTCACACTTCTCTCCCTTTCTACCATTTTCGGGAACTGTCAGTACATGAGGCTGCCAGAGGCTGCAGTTTTGTCATCGTCAAAAAAGAAATGTAACTGAGTTACTAGCAGAGCCGGAGTTTCTTCTGGTGTCTCTACCATCTTCCCTTTCCTTTAGCGCCCCAAGCGCCAGAGCCAACAGAACTCGTGTGTTGGCCAGTCATGTTAGGGAATGAGGGTGGGCAATTGGTGAGATTGCGTAAGGGGGAGGGGGGGGGTGAAAGGATGGGCCTGTGGTGAGAATGTGGGAAGGGGTGGGGAAGGGAACTTAGAGTGTGTGAGGTGTAAGGGTAGGAACTTGCTGAGACTGAATATGAAGGGATGAGGTTTGGGAGTGGGCAAGAGTTGTGTGAAAAGTATGTTCACGGGTGGTTTTTGGTCGTAGGAAGGAGATGTTTGTGTTGCTAAGTGCTCGGATGTTGCTGCATAAGAGTAGTCTCGATATCGTTCCTCTAGAAAGCTCCCTTTTACACTGCTGAACACACGGTCCTGGTCCCGGGTACTCAAGTTGATCGATTAAGACAAACATACAGACTTTCGATTCTCTCCAATTCCATTTCTGCTTTGGCCGTAACCTTAGACGCCTTAAGTTGAAATATACAGGGCTGTGATCGGTAGTGTTGGTAGGGATATTCTCCTCGCTTTGTTTTCCAATGGTATACGTCCCAAACGAGACATGAGCTAGCGGATTATCTGGCCAAGACTGCAGCGAGTAAAATGTCGTTCACATCATCAATGTTCTTCATAGACAGGAGAGCCAATATTCAGAGTCATACCCAAGACCTCTGGTACGAAGAGCAGAACACACAAACGGGATTTTTTTTTTTCAGACCCATCTAAACCTAAAAGAAGTTCTGTCATTTGCCTGTGGTGGCCACTAAGTTTTGAGCTGACTGTGCACAAGCTATTCATTTGACACAAACTAGGATCTTATACGAGTACGAGGCGAGTTAACAGTGTGATGCAGACCATGTAGTGAGCCCCTCACTGTGAAATACCGCGCTGTAGGAGTGTTGGAATTTATATGTCATTCGATATAACACTTTGCATCCGCGTCCATGAAGAAGTTGTATAGATGCTCCATTTGACGCGTGAATTTTTAGGGTCTTTTTATTGTTGTTGACAGTTGATGTTCTTGTTGTTATTGGGGGTGGGGTGGGGGTGGGGGCTTTCTTGTTTTAAAGAGAGAAATATTTCCAATTCGATCTAACACTTGCGTGGGAAGCAGATCAGTTTTAAGGTATTTATATCAGGTCCGAAATAAACTTATTTGTAAGTCATCATTTTTTTTTTCTCTTCTTTTTCAAACAAACACAGGGCTTCAGACTGCTGGCGCGTTAAGAATGGAAATGGCGCGTCATCAACACAAACAAACAAACAAACAAACAAACAAAAACGCCTGCGCGCCAGGTTGTTGCGCGCTTATTTCGGTAGTGCCAAGATGGAATCAGACGTTCTCTTTCTTCTCGATCTTGTGGAACTTCAGACAGTCAACACATCCCGCCTGTCCATCCCAGCACGGTTCATTCCAGGACATGACTGATCAGCTTTCGATCGATTTGGAATCGAAGCTAGTGATAATACTTGTCTCAATGAGTCGAGAAAGGATACAGAAGCACACCCCCCCCCCCCCCCTCCCCCCGTTGATTTTCTACAAATGTCACCTTCCTACGCGTGGCATTTTGGAATCAAAACGAGTGACGAGACTGGTTTCAAGGATTCGAGAAAGAATTGGGCAGTGTCCCTTTGCTTGAAGGTGACATTTGCGGCAAAAGCTTTTGCCGCAAATGTCACCTTCATGCACACGGCAATTTCTGTATTTTGCAAGTAAAAAGAAGGAAAACATCACTGAAGGCGAAGTGGAAGCTGGCGGACTCAAAAACTGATCAACAGAGCTTGAACAATTTTAAAAACATGATGAGGATGATAAATCTTCATTTACATATAAATGATGTCCGTGCACCCCCCTCTCCCTCCCTCTCTCCCTGTCTCTGTCTGGCTGTCTGGCTGTCTGGCTGTCTGTCCATCTCTCTCTCTCTCTCTCTCTCTCTCTCTGAAACACACACACACACACACACACACACACACACACACACACACACACACACACACACACACACACACATGCTGAGCGCACATGTGCGAAAGGACAATCAGAGCAAATTCATGGTGTTTACGATTGATGACTGATTAAGATTGAATGAGAACTCGGAACTACTGACTTCAGTTTCTCTGATACCTTTGCTTTTTGCCCCCCCCCCCTCCCCCCTCCCCCCTCCCCCTCCCCCTCCACCCCCTCCCCCCTCCCCCCCCCCCCCCCCCCCCCACACACACACGCTTAAAACTGCCAGGTGAGATGTGTCCCATATTGATTGAGGAAAATCCGAAGCTGTGCAGATAAGCATGGAACCTGTGTACCACATGTGATAACCCTGAAATGACGCCCCCCCCCCCCCCCCCCCCCCCCCCCGAGGTCGGCTGAGCTGTACAGAACATGAATGAGGGACTAGAAGAGAGAGTGTGTGTGCAAACGAGTAGGGATATGGATTGAGCGAAGGTGTGTGTGTGTGTGTGTGTGTGTGTGTGTGTGTGTGTGTGTGTGTGTGTGTGTGTGTATGTGAACGGTGGTGATGTTTGGGACTGGGTGAGAGAGTGTGTACACAGAGCTGAAGGTGCAAATTTGTCAGAGTTGTGAAAACTCTTTAATAAAGGGATGATGTTAGAAACCCGTAAGAGTGTGTCTGTATGCGTGAGAGTGGGGAGAGGGTGAGA
>JAMYXO010000466.1:0-5000 GCA_033310375.1 Conus canariensis | reverse complement strand
GGGCGGGAGATTTCATTGCCCGGGAACAAGGGGGGCCGGGGCCCCAGTACCCTCTGCACGCGACCGGGAGCATGACGGTCGTCGCTAATGATTTCCCTCAAAGCAACCCCGTTTCGTTGGCAAGGAGAGGCGGCATCCGATCCCAGGACTGCCAAACAACACCACATGATTTAAAGAAGCCTTTGCCCCGGTGCTGACTTCAGCAAAAATTAGGAAAGAAGCGTAGAGATATAGATGGGGTGAGGCCTGTGTAGGGTCTCGACCCCCCCCGCGCGCGCGCGTAAAGAGAGAGAGAGAGAGAGAGAGAGAAGAGAGAAAAACAGACAGACAGACAGACAGAGAGAGAAAGAAAAGAGAGGTGCCGGGCCCATGAAAAGGGGGCAATTTAAACTTGACACGCAAATGGCGTTTTAATTAGTTTTTGTTATGTGAAATCCGAAATTACATTTGAGCATTCTTTCATTTGACTGTTTAGGAGTTTTCCCTTCTCAAAATTTTTACATAAAAAGCAACGCTATATACAACCATCATTTTGGATCATCATTACATTTGAAAAACACAAGGGAGGGTGTTTGGGAATACTGATTTGGGGGGAATCCTTTTTCCTCAAATTATTATGGACAGTACAAAAAAAATAGGAGGGAAGAAGTGTTAATTAATCACTCAGCCCCAAACTGAACAAAAATTTCCCCAACATCTGGACTAAAAACTATATCTTTTTTTGGTTTTAAATTTTAATATCCATGTGCCAAATTCAAAAAAAAAATTAGAAGGGCAGACCGGGGGAGGGGGGGGGGGAGAAGAGGGAAAAGAGAGAGGGGGGAAAAGAGAGAGAAAAAGCGAAAGAGGTAACAAGGAAAAGAGGGTGGGGAAAAAGGGAGAACTGGAAATGGTGGGGGTGGATGGACGGGAAATTATCAGAAAATGGCGGAGGAATAGCGTGAACAGGGCGGAAGAGGGGCACAGACAGTCCCCCTTCCCTGTTCCCCACCACAGCAACACGTCTGAGGGCACCCGGGGTTTCCGGGGGTGGCTTCTTCTTTCTTCTTTTGTTAGTGTCCACAATCACATGTTTATTATTTTGACACTTTTTTGTGTTTTAAAAGACCATTTTTACCCGCCATTAAGGCACCATACTCCAACTTTGGGGGAAAGGGGCATGCTATTTGTAATTGGCACCCATACCAACGGCCCAAACTGGGCCTTCTCTTCCGAAAGTTTGGGAATGGGATTTTTCGTGGTGCAAAGTTTGTGCGTTTCGGGGTTACACACGGAACCTCGGTTTATAGTCTCATTCGAAGGATTTTGTGGGAAAGGAGTCAAAAAAAACCAATTAACCCCCCCCCGAGGGAAATATCCCCCTGCAAAACCAAACGGCCCGGCCCCAAGATGCAACCCGCAACCCCCAAATTACCATCCGATCCTCTACCAACGACTATTCCGGCCCCCGGTTACTAAAAAGTTACTAATGAAGTATAGAAAAAAAAAAGTACCTATTTACTAAGTTTCCATATTTTTAATTGACTTATAGTTGTATCAACCCCTGTACCAAATTTTACCACTTTGACCAAGGTCTTTTTGGGTGATCATTTCGCTACCAACTTGACGCAATGGTTGCAAATAAAAAGGTTGGTAATGAAAGCAAAGTAAAACCAACCTGTAGTTTTGCCGCTAATGTGACCAAAGGATCACCACCCAAAAGTTTCCCCAATTGGCCCAAAAAATTTAATCATTTATGAACGGTAACACAGTGACAAAGTATGGGTAAAATAACAGTGTTACCCAAAGTGAACGAACAGCTAGTTGTATAATAACTAATCAAAATGTTACCAGGTTTACGACAGGTTTTTTAGTGTGAAAAAAATCTTTTCAAGATTATTTATACCTACGACTTTGAAATATGAAAGCGCGAAGGGGGGAGGAGGGGATACGCCCGGATGGTTGTAATTGGGGGTGAAGATTTTTTTTTTTGGACGAAAAAGGGGAGACAGATCACCAACGGGAACTGAATTTAGGGGGGACAAACAGATCAAAGAACCAGCAGGAGCAAAAAGGAAAACGTCTACACAAAAAGAGCAAAATTTAAAGGGCTACAAGACCAACAGGGGAAGGAAAAAGAAACAACAAAGAAGAAAAAGGAACAAAAAGAAAAGAGAAGAAAGGGGGGAGCGAAGAAAAGGGGGGGGGGGGGGGGGGGGGAGGGGGGGAATGGGGGTTCGGGAGAAACACCCAAACAAAAGGAGACAATCATATCAACACATAATGCTATTCAAACGATCATTTCAAGCCGTCTGGGGTAAAAAAAGGATGTAAAAAATGTACTCCGTTCCAGATTGCACCCCGATCTGCATACACAGTTCAAAACGTTTGGGGTTTTTTTTTTTTGTTTTGTTTTTCGGGAAGAAGTTTTGCAGTTTTTATTTTCCCCCTTTTTTTTTTTTTTTTTTTTTTTCTTGACAGATTTTCTGGGATGTTGTTTAAATTTTTTAAAGATACTGGGGTGTGTCTGGGGGTGGTGTGGGGGGGGTGTAGTTCCATTATCGGTCGCGGCGATGTTACTGTTTTTTTTTGGATATCTCGTTGTTCTGCTGTCTTTGCGATGTTTTTTGGGGGGGGTATGAGGACTGGGGGAAAAGGGTGTGGGGGGTGTGTGCGGTGCGCGCCCCGCCGTTTGTGTGTGTGGTGTTGTGTGTGTGTGTGTGTGTGGTGTTGTGTGGTGTATGCGTATGTGTTTTTCGTCTCAGAATGAGCACGTGGGTGTTGTGCCGCGCACTTATTCAATGTGTACGTGGGGGACGTGCGCGGGTGGAGTGGTGTGTGTTGTTGTGTGTTGTGTTGTTTGTGTATGTTAGGGTGGGTGTGTGTGTGGGTGAGTTTTATGATTGGTGCAGGGCCACTCACGATGTGTGTGTTGTGTGGGTTTGTGTGTGTGTTGTGTGTGTTTGTGTGTGTTGTGTGGTCGGTGTCTGTTGCGACCACAACAGACAGGAGACTGAAGTTTTGACGTACCCCCCCTCACCCCCTCTCCCACCAACCCCCCACCCCCCGACCCCCCTCCCCCCCCCCCTCCCCCAACGGGCAGATTACACCGGGACAACAAATCACCTGCCATATTGCTGTCCACTTTTGAGCTAGAACACAGGGGGGCTGGAAAACACGTTAAAAGTTTGTTATCTACCTCAGGACTGCCACACATTCCCAATGGGGTTTTTTTTTAAAACTTCATTCGAGTTTGTCTCTCGGTTCTGACTGCTATTTCCGTCTAGTTATTTTTGTGCCTGGCACGTATGCGGTTTTTCTGTTTCTGTCTACTGTCTCTGTCTCTAAAATCCCTCTCTTCTCTTCTCTTCTCTTTTTCTGTCTCTTCTCTCTCTCTCTCTTTTCCCCTCTTCTCTCTTGCCGGGTTTTTCTTTCTTCTGTCTCTCTTTCTTCCTGCTCTCCTCTTTTCTCTGCTCTCTCTGTATCTTCCTGTCCGTCTTCTCCTCTCCCCCCTCCTCTCCCCCTCATTCTCTTCTCTCTTTTCTTTTTTCCCTCCCTTTTTCTCTGTCTCTTTCCCCTCCCCCCTCTGTCTCTTCTCTCTCCTCCCGTCCCTTTCCCCTCGTCTCCTCACCCCCTCTCCCTCCCTCTCTCTCTCTCTTTCTGCTGTGTCTTTTGTCCCCCCCCCCCCCCCTTCTCTCTCTCTCTCCTTTTTTCCCTTCCTCTCTCTCCTCTCCCTTCTTCTCCCCCTCTCCCCTCTCTCTCTCTCTTCTCTCTCTCTCTCTCTCTCATTATCGACAAATCAAGGACCTCAAAGACTGAAATATTCTGACCAGTCCCCCAAAAAATCAATTTTTTCCCAAACTGGTGCAAAACATTTCACAAACATTTGATATGTTTGTTTCAACCAGTTTCCGTCAAACTTTCGCATCATTCCTTTGACTCTGGACACATCTCGACTTTTTTTTCCATTAATCAAAACACGATTATTTGGAATTAATCTTGATTTAAAGAACACGATCTTGTGGGGCCCCAGAAATTATCTAAAGATGGGTCTGGGTCTAATTAAAATTCGGAGGACTCTTCACTTTTCCCGGGCATTTGTTAATAACAGGGCCCCAGCGTTTTACTTTAACTGTCATCTCCAAAGATTCGTAAATTTCGGGTACCAAAAAAGGGCCCTTTTTTCCCAAGACCCGTAATTTTTCCAAATTATCTGCCAGTGCGTAATGACATCATCTATGGTCGTTTGCTAAAAAAATCAAACTCTTTGAGCAGCGATATAGATACGGGGAAACCAACTAATCATTTAACAACAAAAATAAACCATGTCCAGAGTGGTTTTGGGGGAAACCGAATCGTTTGCTATTGGAATCCCTTTAAAAAAAGTACAAAAGGCTTTTAAAGTCAAACCCCCAAACTGCAACGACAGCGCTCACTTTTAAAAAAATTGGCTTGAAAACCAGATGAGCTGGTCAGCACGCTGTGTGCATATTATGTGTTAGTAAAAAAGGCCCTGTCCTTTTTGTGCATTGTTTTTGGGGGGGGGGTTGTGCGATACCGTGCGGGTGTGTTAACTTCTGAAAGCATTTCAGTGTGGTTTTAGCGCGTGCAATTAATCCAATCTCCCGATTAATTATTTCTATCGCTTTAAACTTTTTTTTCCGTTCTTTCATTTATTATGTTGGACCAATTAAAAAATTTACACTACAACTCCATGTATGACATTGCCCTAAATCGTCCCCCTCTCCCTTTTTCCCCTCCCTTCCTCCCTCCCCTCTCCCCTCCCCTCTCTCTCTCCCTCCTCTCTCTCTCTCCTCCCCCCCTCTCTCTCTCTCCTCAGCTGGTATTTCCTATGGGCAATTGTTGACAGGTATAAGGAACATTTTTGTCATGCGATGCTTTTTCCTTCCGACAAAACGTTTTGTTTTCCATAGCATTTGTTTTTCGGCGCTGGGGGAAAAACCCTTCTACCCTACACTTCCTCAGGGACAACGGCCCCCCAGTGGGCCAATCCTGTGGCC
>JAMYXO010004664.1:10000-16982 GCA_033310375.1 Conus canariensis | reverse complement strand
AAAATACATTTGATTTACAGAAGGAAGAAAGTATTTCTGGTCCATATTTCTCAATATCGCTTAAAAGTGGAAAGTTAGATGTTGTAATAGTTTTCCATTTGTGGTGTGTAGTCTGAACTTTTTGCAGCCACGTCAATTTTAGGGAAGAAGCAAACGTTTTTAATTCTGGTAGTCCAAGACCACCGTTTTGAATACTTTTGTGAGCAGTTTTTCTATTTATTTTGTCTGGCTTTTTATTCCACACAAATTTGTAACAGTAATTTTGTAAAGTCTGAAAGAAAGTGTCAGGTGGGTTAGGTAGTAATATCCACAAATGGATGAGTTTTGATAAAATAAGCGATTTTAAAACTGCCACTCTGCCCAAAGGAGTTAGTTGCCTTTCACCCAAATCTTGAACAAATGTTTCACGTCCGCTAATTTTTCAGAATAATTAATATCTGCACAGTTTTGCAAATCGTTGGTAAACCAGATTCCAAGAATTTTGAATTTTTGTGGGTTCCACTCCATACCTAAATGGTCGATGTAACGAACAGCAGAATTTTTACAGCTCCCCAACCAAACAGCGCTACTTTTTCCAGGATTCATATATAACCCCGATATTCGACCAAACATTTCCAGTACGTTTATACATGTTTCAAATGATTTTATGTCGCCTGCTAAAAGAAATTCCGTGTCATCTGCATACTGAGAAAGCTTATGTTCGACTGTATCTATAACTATTCTACGTATGTTTACATTTTCCCGAATCATTAATGCTAGAATTTCAACACATAATAGGAATAAATATGGCGATAGTGGATCACCTTGTCCGCATCCGCGGTCTATCTCAAACCAACTAGAAACTTGACCATTAACAAGGACACATGAGTTGATATTTTTTATAGAATGTTTCAATCCATTTGCAGAAGCCCTGTTAAAATCCAAACGCTTTCAATACTTTAAACATAAAATCCCAGCTCACTGAATCGAATGCTTTCTTTGTGTTCTTCTAAATAAGCAATTGTGTCGTAAATGAGCCTAATGTTATCCCCTATGTATCTATTCTTAACAAAACCAGTTTGATCCTCATTGATGAGACCAGCTAACACATTTTTTTAGACGGTTGGCTATACACGATGACCCTATTTTATATACAACATTTAACAACGAGATTGGTCTCCAGTTCTTCACAAAGTGTCTTGGTTTATCTCCCTTTGGTATACAAACAATTAGTCCCTGTCTTTGAACACAAGAAAGTTCCCCCCCCTCTAAATCCGGCATTTAAAGCTCTGACAACAAAAACCCCTATTCTGCTCCAAAAACACTTAAAAAATTCTGTTGTGAAACCATCAGTGCCAGGACTTTTGTTGTTTTTCATGTTCTTTAATGCTATGCATGTCTCCTCCAGTGTGATTTCGCCATCTAATTTATTTGCTTCGTCACGGTCTAAATGTGGAATATTTACAATGAGTTCATCCAAATCACAGTCGTCAACTTCACATTTTTTGTACAGTGATTCATAAAATCCTTGAACCTCATGAAGAATCTCTGTTTGGTCATTTAGAATATTGCCATGGTTATCAATTAATCTAGTCATACTCTTACTTATAAAATGTCTTTTTTCTAGGTTACAGAAATAGTTCGTCACTTTTTCCCCTTCAGCTATCCACCTAGCCCTCGATCTTAAAAGTACCCCTTCTATTCTTTTCTCTCGAATAACCTTTAGCCTTTCCTTCTTTACCTCTAAAGCTTTGATCTCTTCTTCGTCTTTTGTCTCTTTTCTTTCAAGCCGTTGTATATCTTGCTGTATGTTACGTTCCTCTTCATTCGTGGTTTTCTTCTTCATGGTTGCGTATGAAATAGTTTTGGACCTAAGCTTCATCAGTAAAAAATCTAGAAATAAGTCATCAGAAATTGTAAACTGTAATTCGGTCAGAGGAATCGTGTGTACTGCTTCTCTTGCATATGGGCTTACAGCATATTCTTGTTTAACATTCTCAATTTCTTTGTTAATTTCGTCCAGATAGTCCTTGTCCTTTAATAATGACGAGTTAAATTTCCAAAAAGTATTACTCTTAATTTTTTTTACCAAACCGTAACCTTAACACAATCATGGAGTGGTCTGTTCTATACCCACATTCAATGTCTACATCATCGACAAAGGAAACAAATCTTTCATTTATTGTATTGGAGTCATGAACCGGGTGTGGCCCAACCCCCCTAGAGTGTCAGGAGATAAGGGCCGAAACACTTGCTTGAAGGGGGCTTCTCTTCTGAGGACTCTCTGCTGCCACGCTCTCCACGAGTTTCTTTCTACTGATGCATGGGTAAACCACATTCAATGTCTACATCATCGACAAAGGAAACAAATCTTTCATTTATTGTATTCGGAGTCATGAACCGGGTGTGGCCCAACCCCCCTAGAGTGTCAGGAGATAAGGGCCGAAACACTTGCTTGAAGGGGGCTTCTCTTCTGAGGACTCTCTGCTGCCACGCTCTCCACGAGTTTCTTTCTACTGATGCATGGGTAAACCATTGACTTCCGGGAATAGGCCGGAGGACGTCCGGGAAAGACCGGAGGACACTGGGAAAGACCAGAACCAAGGGCTCTGTGGGCTGGCTCCCCACTTTGCCTTAAACATGTGGCTACTAAAAATAAAAGGAAAAGATGCTCCCAGGATTCACCGAAAGGGGGAGAGAATGATGAATCCATCGGTGCTCAACCAATCATGACTGCAAATCCCAAACGGACTATGAACATGGACCAAATGGAATATCCATGTGTCTGTGGAAAGCGTTTCGCTACCACCCGTGGCATGAAGATCCACAGAACAAAGATGGGATGTGAGAAGACTCATCTGAATGAGCAGCAGCGCACTGCATCAGCAGATAAGACGTCGGAAGACCAAGGCCAGGATTTAAACCACAGTGCCAAGGACATCCACGCTGTTGGTTCGGATGAGGAATTTGCACAGGCCCTCGATGCCAGGCGCCTGAAACTCAACCTGCCACGAGCAAACGAAACTGAAGATTGGGAGAAACTGGATGCAAAAATCGTCCAAAGACTCGATGCACTGATAGGGAAAAGCACCCTGGAACACAAACTAGCCACATATGGGGACATTGTGTATGCCACATGTAGAGACGCCTATGGAGCAAAACTACCCAAAGAGAAAACACCTCCAAAGAAATCCAGACGCCAAGAAAAGATGGACAAGATCAGGGTCCAAAAGAAAAACCTCAAGATGCAAATGAAGACCGCACTGCCAGCTGAAAAACAAGGCTTGGAAAAACTGTGGAAAGACCTGAAAGAAAAACACAGTGCCCTCAGCAAAGCGGAATCTGCGAGGAAGAGGAAGAGCAAAAAGAAGAAGACACAAGAGCGCTTCTTCAGAGACCCCTTCCAGTTTGCCAGAACACTGTTTGAGCAGCCAAAATCTGGGACCCTAAGTGTGGACAAAGGAGTTCTTGAGCAGCATCTGAGGAAAACATACTCTGACCCACAGAGCAAAGCACCACTCGACATTCAAGGTCTGGTGTGGCCAACCAACCCTGAGGAACAGTTCAATGGCAAGCCTCCAACGTTGGCGGAAATCAAGAAGGTGGTCGACAAAGCCAGAGCCAAATCATCACCAGGGCCAAACGGAATACCTTACCAGCTTTACAAGAAATGTCCCAAGGTGCTGGAGTGGCTCCACAGGCTGCTGCGATCGGCTTGGAGAAACCAGAAGATCAGCGGCCAGTGGATGACGGCAGATGGTGTGTACATCCCCAAAGAGCAAAACTCAAGTGACATTAGCCAGTTCAGGCCAATATCACTACTGAACGTCGAAGGGAAAATCTTCTTCTCTGTCATGGCAGCAAGGCTGACCAAGTACCTGATGGAAAACAAGTACTTGGATGTGTCAGTCCAGAAAGGTGGCATCCCAGGCGTGGCGGGCTGTGTAGAACACGCCACAATGATCTGGGACGCAATCCAAAAAGCAAAAACAAAAAAGAGAGACCTGGACGTAGTGTGGCTTGATCTGGCAAACGCATATGGATCTGTGCCCCATGAGATGATACAGTTGGCTCTTGAGATGTACCATGTGCCAAAGAACATCCGCGACATGCTCAAGAAGTACTTCAATGGCTTCTCAATGCGGTTCTCTACCAAGGAGTACACAACAGACTGGATCAACTTGGAAGTGGGTATTGCAATGGGCTGTGCAATTTCCCCAATACTGTTCGTGCTGGCAATGGAACTCATCTTGAAAGCAGCAACAAACAACGCGAGACAAACAGACCTTGGCGATGGATACAAGATGCCTCCTCTCAAGGCCTTCATGGATGACACTACAGTGATTTCATCCAGAGAAGACGAGACACGTCATGTGCTGGAGAGGCTGGACGACATAGTTGCCTCATCCAGAATGAAGTTCAAGCCAAAGAAGTCACGGAGTCTCTCACTGAGGAAAGGAAAAGTGGCCGGATCTGTGGTCTTCAGTGTTGCCAACCAGGCCATTCCAACAGTCACAGAAGAACCAGTCAAGAGCCTTGGAAGATGGTATGATGATACGCTGAAAGACACACAAAGAGCAAAAGAAACCAAGCAGATGGCGGAGGAAGGCTTGGAGACCATTGACCAGTGTGGGCTCCCTGGCAAATACAAGGTCTGGTGTCTGCAGTTCATGCTGATACCAAAGCTGCTATGGCCTCTGATGATATACGACATCTGCACCAGCATAGTGGAGGCAATGGAAGCCAAAATCAACAAGTTCACAAGGAAATGGCTTGGTGTCCCACCCTGTCTGACTGACATAGCGCTGTACTGTCGCCAAGCAAAGCTGAAACTACCCCTCAAATCCATCCTGGAGGAATACAAAGCAGGGAAGATCAGACTTCAAAGCATGCTGGAGGACTCAGGAGACAAGGTGGTAGAAGCAATTAAGCCCCAGCTGAAGACAGGCAGAAAATGGAAAGTTCAAGAGGCGATGGATTCTGCAAAAGAAAGTCTCAAGATCAGAGAAATAACAGGACACACACAGACCAACAGACAGGGACTGGGGGTGACCAAAACTGAATGGTGGTCAAAGGCCAAAGGAAAAGCCAAAAGAGACATGATGATTCAGGAGATGAGAAAAGAAGAAGACCAAAAAAGGCTCCAAAAAGCAGTCCAGCAGAGCCAGCAAGGGCAATGGACAACGTGGGAGAATGCACTCCAAAGAAGTCTCACTTGGAATGACATTTGGCACATGGCCCCTCTCAGGATCAGCTTCATTCTCAGATCTGCATATGACCTTCTGCCCTCAAATGCAAACCTGGTGAAGTGGGGGAAAACAGACGATCCTGCATGCCCCCTCTGCCATGAAAAACAAACAGTGGAGCATGTCCTAAGCTCATGTAAAGTAGCCCTGGCTCAAGGAAGGTACACATGGAGGCACAACCAAGTGCTCAAAGAAATTGTACAAGTAGTCTGGGCTAGTACCAACACCACAAAAGGGAAAATCAGGACTCCAAAAGCACCCGCAACATTCTTCACGGCAGGAGGCAGCAAATCATGGCCAAGAACAACAGTGCCACTCGAAACATGCAGGCAGAGTCTGCTGGACGGGGCAGATGACTGGGAGTGCACTGCAGACCTCCCAGAATGGAAGAGTCACCCAGAGATCATCAGCAAGAGTGGCATGAGACCAGACATAGTAGTCCACTCTAAGTCAACCAAGCAGCTGATCATGATCGAGCTCACGGTGCCATATGAGAACAGAATGGAGGCAGCTCAAATCTACAAGACTGAAAAGTATGCTGATCTGGCAAACAGCCTGAGGAGAGAAGGCTATCAGGTCAAAGTCCTCACTGCAGAAATTGGAGCTAGGGGGTTTGTAGGAACGTCTGCATACAGCCTCATGAAACAGCTCTCAGTTGCAGGGAAGGAAAAAACCAGAGCCCTGAAAGCAATGGCAGAAGCGGCAGAGAGGTGTTCAAGCTGGATCTGGTCAAGGAGGAACAAAAGTGAACTTCATAAGGCTTAATTTCCCTACAAATATCAGGTGTCCCTGTGGCTCAGTGGTTAAAGCGCGAGTCATTAAGTGGAAAATGAGCATGTCCAGAGGGTCATGGGTTCGAATCCCAGCCATGGCTCGTCCCAAGATGGGAAAAAAAAGGGGCAGCAGAGGGACATCCGGAGTCATGAACCGGGTGTGGCCCAACCCCCCTAGAGTGTCAGGAGATAAGGGCCGAAACACTTGCTTGAAGGGGGCTTCTCTTCTGAGGACTCTCTGCTGCCACGCTCTCCACGAGTTTCTTTCTACTATTGGTTGGGGGGCGGGGGGGGGGGGGGGGGGGGGGGGGGGGGGGTGAGATGGTGGTTCGAAACTCCAACAAACTTCCGGTCACACCATTTGCCACATGGGGTCGATATTTTGAATTCATAGAAAATTTGTTTAATCAAACATCACGAGAGGAATTTCTTCGAGCCAAATAATACCAGTGAATATAGTAAGCGTGTTGAAAAATGAAACAAATAGATTCTATTAAAAGTAATCTAAAAATAAGCCACTGGTAAACATTGGAAGAGGAAACCAAATCACGGAAGCAGTTAACAATCATTGAATACCGATGTGATTGTCATTGTGGATACCAAATACTTGGCAAAAATCCACAGTCCACAGTCATCAAGATTTCCGTTCTCCACAGCTGAATTGCCGCTGGAAGTCAGTTGCACGTTTTCTCTGTTAATAGAATGAAAACTGTCCATCATTCCCTGTAGATACGACATAGTGTCACTGACACTCACGTTCGCTGGACGGTCGTTCTGTTGTTCATTCACCGGAGGCCTGTCCTGATCACAAACCACATCACAGCATTCATCAACACAGTCAGCACTTGGCTTCATTGATTCAAAATAAAAAATCGACACTTCATCTTGTGCCACTGTCACAGATTCTTTGTCACTCTGCTCCAAGTCGATCGCTGTCTGCTTGTCGCTCTGCCGTTTTTTGTTGTTGTTGTTGTTGTTGTTTTT
>JAMYXO010004664.1:0-5000 GCA_033310375.1 Conus canariensis | reverse complement strand
AAATGACATTATTGAGCATAAAATGAAAAAAAGGAGTCTGTTGCAGAAACAAAATGCGTCGGATTCCAGTTTGTTCCTTGCTAAGCGTTTTCTTGCTCTCTAAAAGTAGAAAGAAACTCGTGGAGAGCGTGGCAGCAGAGAGTCCTCAGAAGAGAAGCCCCCTTCAAGCAAGTGTTTCGGCCCTTATCTCCTGACACTCTAGGGGGGTTGGGCCACACCCGGTTCATGACTCCGGATGTCCCTCTGCTGCCCCTTTTTTTTTCCCATCTTGGGACGAGCCATGGCTGGGATTCGAACACATGACCCTCTGGACATGCTCATTTTCCACTTAATGACTCGCGCTTTAACCACTGAGCCACAGGGACACCTGATATTTGTAGGGAAATTAAGCCTTATGAAGTTCACTTTTGTTCCTCCTTGACCAGATCCAGCTTGAACACCTCTCTGCCGCTTCTGCCATTGCTTTCAGGGCTCTGGTTTTTTCCTTCCCTGCAACTGAGAGCTGTTTCATGAGGCTGTATGCAGACGTTCCTACAAACCCCTAGCTCCAATTTCTGCAGTGAGGACTTTGACCTGATAGCCTTCTCTCCTCAGGCTGTTTGCCAGATCAGCATACTTTTCAGTCTTGTAGATTTGAGCTGCCTCCATTCTGTTCTCATATGGCACCGTGAGCTCGATCATGATCAGCTGCTTGGTTGACTTAGAGTGGACTACTATGTCTGGTCTCATGCCACTCTTGCTGATGATCTCTGGGTGACTCTTCCATTCTGGGAGGTCTGCAGTGCACTCCCAGTCATCTGCCCCGTCCAGCAGACTCTGCCTGCATGTTTCGAGTGGCACTGTTGTTCTTGGCCATGATTTGCTGCCTCCTGCCGTGAAGAATGTTGCGGGTGCTTTTGGAGTCCTGATTTTCCCTTTTGTGGTGTTGGTACTAGCCCAGACTACTTGTACAATTTCTTTGAGCACTTGGTTGTGCCTCCATGTGTACCTTCCTTGAGCCAGGGCTACTTTACATGAGCTTAGGACATGCTCCACTGTTTGTTTTTCATGGCAGAGGGGGCATGCAGGATCGTCTGTTTTCCCCCACTTCACCAGGTTTGCATTTGAGGGCAGAAGGTCATATGCAGATCTGAGAATGAAGCTGATCCTGAGAGGGGCCATGTGCCAAATGTCATTCCAAGTGAGACTTCTTTGGAGTGCATTCTCCCACGTTGTCCATTGCCCTTGCTGGCTCTGCTGGACTGCTTTTTGGAGTCTTTTTTGGTCTTCTTTTCTCATCTCCTGAATCATCATGTCTCTTTTGGCTTTTCCTTTGGCCTTTGACCACCATTCAGTTTTGGTCACCCCCAGTCCCTGTCTGTTGGTCTGTGTGTGTCCTGTTATTTCTCTGATCTTGAGACTTTCTTTTGCAGAATCCATCGCCTCTTGAACTTTCCATTTTCTGCCTGTCTTCAGCTGGGGCTTAATTGCTTCTACCACCTTGTCTCCTGAGTCCTCCAGCATGCTTTGAAGTCTGATCTTCCCTGCTTTGTATTCCTCCAGGATGGATTTGAGGGGTAGTTTCAGCTTTGCTTGGCGACAGTACAGCGCTATGTCAGTCAGACAGGGTGGGACACCAAGCCATTTCCTTGTGAACTTGTTGATTTTGGCTTCCATTGCCTCCACTATGCTGGTGCAGATGTCGTATATCATCAGAGGCCATAGCAGTTTTGGTATCAGCATGAACTGCAGACACCAGACCTTGTATTTGCCAGGGAGCCCACACTGGTCAATGGTCTCCAAGCCTTCCTCCGCCATCTGCTTGGTTTCTTTTGCTCTTTGTGTGTCTTTCAGCGTATCATCATACCATCTTCCAAGGCTCTTGACTGGTTCTTCTGTGACTGTTGGAATGGCCTGGTTGGCAACACTGAAGACCACAGATCCGGCCACTTTTCCTTTCCTCAGTGAGAGACTCCGTGATTTCTTTGGCTTGAACTTCATTCTGGATGAGGCAACTATGTCGTCCAGCCTCTCCAGCACATGACGTGTCTCGTCTTCTCTGGATGAAATCACTGTAGTGTCATCCATGAAGGCCTTGAGAGGAGGCATCTTGTATCCATCGCCAAGGTCTGTTTGTCTCGCGTTGTTTGTTGCTGCTTTCAAGATGAGTTCCATTGCCAGCACGAACAGTATTGGGGAAATTGCACAGCCCATTGCAATACCCACTTCCAAGTTGATCCAGTCTGTTGTGTACTCCTTGGTAGAGAACCGCATTGAGAAGCCATTGAAGTACTTCTTGAGCATGTCGCGGATGTTCTTTGGCACATGGTACATCTCAAGAGCCAACTGTATCATCTCATGGGGCACAGATCCATATGCGTTTGCCAGATCAAGCCACACTACGTCCAGGTCTCTCTTTTTTGTTTTTGCTTTTTGGATTGCGTCCCAGATCATTGTGGCGTGTTCTACACAGCCCGCCACGCCTGGGATGCCACCTTTCTGGACTGACACATCCAAGTACTTGTTTTCCATCAGGTACTTGGTCAGCCTTGCTTGACAGAGAAGAAGATTTTCCCTTCGACGTTCAGTAGTGATATTGGCCTGAACTGGCTAATGTCACTTGAGTTTTGCTCTTTGGGGATGTACACACCATCTGCCGTCATCCACTGGCCGCTGATCTTCTGGTTTCTCCAAGCCGATCGCAGCAGCCTGTGGAGCCACTCCAGCACCTTGGGACATTTCTTGTAAAGCTGGTAAGGTATTCCGTTTGGCCCTGGTGATGATTTGGCTCTGGCTTTGTCGACCACCTTCTTGATTTCCGCCAACGTTGGAGGCTTGCCATTGAACTGTTCCTCAGGGTTGGTTGGCCACACCAGACCTTGAATGTCGAGTGGTGCTTTGCTCTGTGGGTCAGAGTATGTTTTCCTCAGATGCTGCTCAAGAACTCCTTTGTCCACACTTAGGGTCCCAGATTTTGGCTGCTCAAACAGTGTTCTGGCAAACTGGAAGGGGTCTCTGAAGAAGCGCTCTTGTGTCTTCTTCTTTTTGCTCTTCCTCTTCCTCGCAGATTCCGCTTTGCTGAGGGCACTGTGTTTTTCTTTCAGGTCTTTCCACAGTTTTTTCCAAGCCTTGTTTTTCAGCTGGCAGTGCGGTCTTCATTTGCATCTTGAGGTTTTTCTTTTGGACCCTGATCTTGTCCATCTTTTCTTGGCGTCTGGATTTCTTTGGAGGTGTTTTCTCTTTGGGTAGTTTTGCTCCATAGGCGTCTCTACATGTGGCATACACAATGTCCCCATATGTGGCTAGTTTGTGTTCCAGGGTGCTTTTCCCTATCAGTGCATCGAGTCTTTGGACGATTTTTGCATCCAGTTTCTCCCAATCTTCAGTTTCGTTTGCTCGTGGCAGGTTGAGTTTCAGGCGCCTGGCATCGAGGGCCTGTGCAAATTCCTCATCCGAACCAACAGCGTGGATGTCCTTGGCACTGTGGTTTAAATCCTGGCCTTGGTCTTCCGACGTCTTATCTGCTGATGCAGTGCGCTGCTGCTCATTGTAAGGGGGATTTTTTTTTACTCATTAATACTTTTTCACAAAAAACAACAACAAACATCTAAAAGTAGAAACTCCCCGATGACTATTCGTATTATAAATGACACCTTTCTTCGTGTAGATAGATAGATAGGAATATATATATATATATATATATATATATATATAGAGAGAGAGAGAGAGAGAGAGAGAGAATAACGACAATAACCAGCGTTATTTTAAAAAGAGTGCTCAACCACAGTGGGAGCGACATTTGTTATATTAAAAACAAGTTAAAAAAAAACAGGCTTAAAACCACCTACAGATATGGTGCTGCTCTTTTTAAGATTTTCCATCAAGCCACTGTAACATCAGAGAACGCAGAAGAAACATATGTAGGTATCACTGAAAACCAATTCAAAACCAGATATGCAAACCATAAACAATCATTCAACAAAGAAAGATACAAAAACCAAACAGAACTGAGCAAATACATTTGGAAACTTAAATATAAAAACACAGACTACAACATATCTTGGAAAATCTTAAAAAGAGCAGCACCATACAATAACATTTCAAAAAGATGTAATCTATGCCTGACAGAGAAATACATTATATTATGTAAACCACAATTAGCAACTTTAAATATTAGAACAGAAATGGTTAACAAGTGCAGACACAGATGGAAGTTTTTGTCAGTGAACAAAATCAAAAACACCTGAGAAGCACATGCAACACGGGGAAAAAAAACAGCAACCTATATATATACAACACTGGCAGCACAAGCTCACTACACCCTGAACACTGCAAAAGCATGAAACAGATCTGTAGGTGGTTTTAAGCCTGTTTTTAATATAACATCTCTCTCTCTCTCTCTCTCTCTCTCTCTCTCTCTCTCTCTCTCTATATATATATATATGTATATATCTACACACACACACACACACACACACACATATATATATATATATTGTCACGGTCGCTAAGCCGGACGGCCCTACCACCCCTACCCACGCCTATCACACCCTAGGTCAGACAACACAGCACACTAACACAGTTTTACAATCACGCACGCTTCTTTATTTCACACACACTCCATGGCGCCACCACTCCCGCACATCCACAACTGCACACAAGTATCCCAATCCCCGCTGACTCACCCTACTCTACTATAAAGACCTGGAAGACCCTAACCTAACCTAAAACACCAGTTGCGGTATATCACTGTGACCTGGGGACACAGCGATAGCCCGCACACGTGGTGACTAACTACTAGGGACAAGGATTTACCAAAGGGACTCTAATCTCTTAACGACCGCTACCACCCACACCTCTCCCCAGGACTCACCCTTCTCTTTTAACCCGGGACCACTACCAAACTGGTCGCTGCGTCCCTAAGGGAGGCAACGACAAGTACCCTACACTGTGCCGGCCACTACGTCCTAAAAGGAGGCAGTAGCTAACACCCCTAACCCTACTACCTAACGCTACACCCC
>JAMYXO010004663.1:0-16983 GCA_033310375.1 Conus canariensis | reverse complement strand
CCCCCCCCCCCCCCCCCCCCCCCCCCCCCCCCCCCCTCCCAGCCCCTTTTTTTGTTTCTTGTTTTTCTTGTTTTTTGTTTGTTTCTTTTTTTTGCGTCTTTATTTGCCTATTTATACATTGTCTTTTCTGTCTTTATTTCTTTTGTCTATTTATACATTGTCTTTTCTGTCTATATTTCTATTGTCTGTCTATATTTCTATTGTCTATTTATACATTGTCTTTTCTGTCTATATTTCTTTTTTGATGACAGCGGTCTCCATTCTATTCTCTCCTCTCTCGCTTGCGTGCGTGCATACGCGCATAAGTTCGTGCGTGCGTGTGCGTGCCTGCGTGCCTGCGAGTGTACAAACGTGCCTCCGTCTGTGTGTGTGTGTGTGTGTGTGTGTGTGTGTGTGTGTGTGTGTGTGTGTGTGTGTGTGTGTGTGTGTCTGGCTGTCTGTCTGTCTGTCTGTCTGTGTGTTGGTGTGTGTATGTGCGTGCGTGCTTGCGTGCGTGCCTGTGTGCGTACGTTCATGTGCATGCGTGCGTGCGTGCGCGCGCGCGCGCGCGCGCGCGTGTGTGTGTGTGTGTGTGTGTGTGTGTGTGTGTGTGTGTGCGTAGGGGGGTCAGAATCTTTTAAATACATTCTTACTACATTTCTCAGCCCATTTAGTTTGGGGTTTGTTTTTTTTTTAGATTTTTTTTCAAAAGGTAACCCAGTTGCGCTGTGTGCACGTGCAACCGCTTAAAACGTGATCACGGGCACACACCTCGATTGTGCATAGCAGAGCGGATGTCAGTGTGGACCCCTGGGTGACCGGACCTGCGCCCTCCGGCATATGCCCTCGCCCTATTTTTTTTTTTTTTTTTTTAATTAATAAATCTTTTTAACTCCTTCAGCAAGATCATGAACATATGAACACATGTTACAACATATATATGATATAACAACCAAACATTCCTCTCACTCTCAGTCATTGTATAGAAGTACAACATACACTTGTTTTAAGCTTGTGATGTACATATGAATTCAAAGTTGTATCCAAAAATTTGTGGTGATAATAATATTATAAACCTCTTATTTGTCTGAGACTGAATGAGTTTCATGAATCACAATCTAGTGATCTGTGAGCGAATGAAAGTGCAGTTTCAGTATTGTAAATATATGTTTCCAATGTTCCATCTATGAAGGTTTTTTTATGCACAAAAAGGACAAACAATAGAAGAAGAAAACAAATACATTAAATTTTAGAGGAAATATTTCAATAGTTAAGCAATTCTTAAAGGGTGTATAGAGTCACAAGTAAACAATCACAAAAAAGAAACTAACAAGAAGGCAACATCCACACACACTCGCACACACATACACAAGTCAAGTGTATACCATTGTCATTAGCTAGGTAGGTGGGCATGCGGAGAGATATTTCAAAAGAACATCAACATCCTTAATATGGATGGTGCTAGTTTGCCTTAGAGTTTATGCTCTTACAGTTTCAATCTTTGCCTTTTCATTTAATATTCTGCAGTGTTGCATTCAGCAGATCACTTTCCATCCTTCTTTCACTCCCATTTGTACCTCTTACTTTAAGTCTTTAATTTTTCCGGTACATGTATAGATGACCATTTACTAATTGTGCTTTCTCCGAGGGCACAGTCTAGACAGCTTCTGGAACTCCCAACCACTGTTTCAGTAATGTATTAGAGACATTCTTGAATTTGAATATTGGATCCGAGACCCTAGAGCCCCCCAGACAGTACCTCAGAGATCAGCGTGTACACAGATTCATAGATTTCTTTCATCGATTTAAAGGAGAAAGAAAAAATAAATAAAAAAAATAAAAAAGGGATACATAAAAATAAGATGAAAAGAAATGATATAATAATAACAAGTAATAACAATAATATCACCACTTTCGATAACAGTATATATGAAAAATCAAACACATTATTATCACAAATATTTCAAACCATATAACTTCACATCATATAAATTCACCCCATAATGATTTTCTACAGGTCATATATCACTTGTATTTATAAGACTTTCATATACTGATATAGTTTTGAGGATCTGGAAAGGTAAAACCCGCCACCGATCCGACACCGTAGCAGAGCACAGCCAACCAACCAACAAGCTGACCACTGGGCAGACCAATCTGCTGATTGGTCAGCAGAACACAGTCACGGCACCATGATGCCAGACCAGCAGCGGGCCCTAAGTCATACAGAGGTGGCCTCATCCTCAAATGTCCACCGCTCCTCCAGATGCAAAAAAAAAACAAACAAACAAACAAACAAAAGCAAAAAAAATCAACAAACACACACACACATACACAAACAAACCCAGAAGGGCTGAGGTTCTGAGGAGCGACCAGACAAAAGGTGTGAAATAATGTTGCCTCCCTTCCTTCAACTAAGCGAGTAAGGGAGAAGTAAGAGTAGTGGCACCTCCCCTATATCCTCTGTCCCTCCATAAATGAACGCGAAAAAACAGAAGGACCGAGCAAAGGAGTGGCCAAGACTGCACAAGAAACTCAGAGTTGCCCCCCATCCTTCAAATAAGGAAGAAAGGGGGAACTCACATCAACAAATTAGGCCTGGTGTGTTTTCATAATAAAAGCAATAACAACAACATCAGCAACTAATAGAAGATGACCAAAAAAATAAAAATAAAAAAATAAAATAAAAATAAATAAAATAAAATTAAATAAATAAATTTAACAAAGTACTCTCCATGTAATGAAGAAGAAAAGCTTTACAATGAAATCAGTGTTTGATAGAATGTCCACTGGTCATTAAAGAGAGGCAACGTGCCTTCCAAAAAGTGCATATACTTGAGATCTGCATATCTGTGTTTCAATACACTAAGAAAGCCTTGTGTACTGGGCAAAGCATTTTTCATGTAAACCTTATAAATGTAAAATTTTGCAAGCAACAGGATATAATTAAGACCTAAATCTGTTTCAACTCCTTCTTTACATCCAAATATAATCAATGTTTCTGAGAATGTCAGACGACACCAATGTCGACAGTTGCTGGGCAACATAAGGTTAAGATCAATCCAAAACTTTTGGACAATACTACAGCCCCATAATAGGTGTTGTATTGTTTGGATTTCTGTTTGGCAGAGATTACATACAGGGTCCTCTACAATTTTACAGGCATACAGATATTTTCTAGTGTTTAAGAGGCGATGTAGTATTCTCACCTGGAACATCTCAATTTTACATCATGACACTTATGACACTGTTTGAAAATTTCAAACCAATTTAAATTGTTATAGATTTCATTCCATTTTAAGACTGCAGTAGGATGAACCTCTGATCTTGTAAACATTGCCTGAACACTTCTGCCTCCTTCTTTGATTACTTTCCAAGATTTAGTATCTTTTACACTACATCTAGGATCAATCTCAATTCTATATTTCTGCTGGAATTCCAAGATGGCGTTGATAATGCCATTATAGAGAAGAAAGTTAGTTCTCCTGATATTTGGATAACGTTCCTTAAATTCTCTAAAGGTAAGGAATTTATTGTCATTTAGATTATACAATTGGTGAATGAACAGAATATTTTCCTCAACCCATTCTTTAATGAATACTACATGCCTGTCTCTTAGTATGTGCTTGTTATAATGTATGCACTCAGCCAAAAATTCTGCAGGCTTCGGTGGGGGGCACCGCATGTACAGATGTTTGTAGTGCTTCAGCATATCTGTCCAAAAAAAGTTCTTACAACTTTTCAAACAAACATGTACATATTCTTCTCCCAGTTTTGACAAATTCACAAAATTAGGAAATAAGGCATATACAAAAGTTTGCAGACTTCCTTCATAAGTTAGCCGTTTAAGCCCTCGCCCTATTTACCCAAAGGTCGGGTCAGAAAAAAGAAATCAGTTACAAATTTTCGTGTGTTTTATGCTTTTTGCCTTTCTTTTCGAAAGGTCATCAGAATTTTTCAAATGTTCTTGGAAGTTTTAAAACTGAGAAAACATTTTCGATGCCGACCTGGTCTCCTCCAAAACATCGTAAATATTAGTACTTTTACAACCGATATGCTTGTTGTGTGTGTGTGTGTGTGTGTGTGTGTGTGTGTGTGTGTGTGTGTGTGTGTGTGTGTGTGTGTGTGTGAAAGAGAGAGAGCGAGAGAGTCGCTTTTTTTCCCTAGATGACAAGAAAGCTGCAATTGAGCGCACGCATGTGCTTTCGTTTGTCTGTCCGTGTGTCTGTCTGTCTGTCTGTCTGTCTGTCTGTCTGTCTGTCTGTCTGTCCGTATCTGTGTCTGTGTCTCTGTGTATCTGCATGTTGGGGAGAGGTGGGGATCAAAGTAGGTGTGTGTGTGAGACAGAGAGAGAGACACACAGAGAGAGAGAGAGAGAGAGAGAAGGAGAAGAAGAGAGAGAGAGAGAGAGAGAGAGAGAGAGTGTGTGTGTGTGTGTGTGTGTGTGTGTGTGTGTGTGTGTGTGTGTGTGTGTGTGTGTGTGTGTGTGTGTGTGTGTGTGTGTGAAACAGACGTAATTCCACTCATAATACATTTGAAGCAATAACACACCCAACCTCACACACTGACTTTAATTTAACATTGATGTATTTCCGTCTGCTGCACATTTGAACACAAAAGCTTCCGAAACGTTCTCAATTCATAAGATACGATTTCTTACTGTCCCTCTCCCCCCCCCTCCACCCCCCTCCACCCCCATCTCCCCTTTACCTTCTTGCTGTGAATGTCTACCTGATTCAGTTCAGGGAAGGTCACGATGGTGGAAGGAGAGTGATGGAATCCTCCTTCCACGATTGATACCTTGCCCTTGACACGGTGGATCTCAAACAGTTCACTGCCTGTAGGGCCAAACGGCTATGGGACTTAAATATTACAATAGGACAATAATGTGTGTGTGTGTGTGTGTGTGTGTGTGTGTGTGTGTGTGTGTGTGTGTGTGTGTGTGTGTGTGTGTGTGTGTGTGTGTGTGTGTGTGTGTGATCGTGTGCGAGCTTTCGCTGGCTTGACCATGTCAGGGGAATGGAACCTGGCTGTACCCCCAAAGACCTCCTCTATGGGGACCTGGCAGACGGCTCACGACTGACCGAACGCCTACGCCTGCGCGACAAAGATGTCTGCAAGAAAGACATGAGACTGTGCAGCATCAAGGTCAGTGCTTGGGAAAGCTGTGCAGAAGACCGCCCAGCCTGGCGCCTTGCTGGAAGACAGGGCGTACAGAAAGCAGAGGAGGCGAGGAAGACAACCCTCGCTCAGAAGCGGGCCAGGAGGAAGGAAAGGCAGCCACAGTCGGAGCAGACACCATTGCTCACGTGCAGCAAATGCAGCAGAGATTGCCACTCACGAGTCAGACTATACAGCCACTCGTGAGGGTGCAGACAAACCCAACATACGAATGCTACACCCAACGTCTCCCGAACATGGAAGGATGCCGTCGATTGATAGCCTATCCACACCCTCCACCCTGCCTTCGTTCTGACATTGATATATTTCTTTCTACTAGGTATTGGCGAACGCAGGCTTCCAAAAGACTCTCCACACCTTCCACAAGGAACATACCTCAACAGACCACGGGAGTAAGTCAACGCAGGCAGGTACCTCTCCTGGCTTTTACCACGCGCTGTAAACTCTGCTTGGTATCAGATGTATATATGTAGCCTTAACTCCCTGTTCTAGACCGTTCCACAGGGTACGGTGGAGACTGGATGTCCCAAAGGCAGACTGAAGAAGTCCTGGTTGGACACCCCAAACGACTGAATTACTTACAACATATGTATCTTGCTGTGCATGACTGTGGATAGAAATTCTTGAAGAGCCCTGAACACCTACGCGTTTGTAGTACCACTTCCATGACATATTGTCTACGTTTGTGTGTGAAAGAGAGCTGTGGTCGGTATAAACGCTTCATGGGATTGGGTTTTCACAGCTTGAAAAACATTCTTGGCCTCCACCCCAAGCCCCTCCCATCCTCCAGGACTCCAGGAGTAAATCTGAATCTGATTCAGTTCAGGGAAGGTCAGGATGGTGGAAGGAGAGTGATGGAATCCTTCTTCCACGATTGATACCTTGTCCTTGACACGGTGGATCTCTAACAGTTCACTGCCTGTAGGGCCACACGGCTATGGGACTTAAATATTACAATAGGACAATAACGTGTGTGTGTGTGTGTGTGTGTGTGTGTGTGTTTTGTGTGTGTGTGTGTGTGTGTGTGTGTGTGTGTAAGAGAGAGAGAGAGAGAGAGACACACACACACACACACACACACACACAAGACAGACAGAGACAGACAGGAGAGAGGAGAGAGGAATAGAAATTGTTTACCTGCATTTATTTTCTCCTGCTAGTTATTCGTTTAATGCCTAACTGCGCAGTTGGCGGAATTACTGGAAAAAGAATCTATCTATGAACTGCTGACTTCCCTAGGTAATATGTGTCCCTATTTTTACCTACTTCTCTGCCTGCATAAACGTGTATAAATGAACTGGCAGCTGTTCGTGTCACACAATTAAAAGACGACTTCGGGTAACCTGTGTGCAGATTTACCTTTAACGTTATAATTTTAAAAAATTTAGAAAGAGAGGGTGTTAGTTACCGCCAATGACATGGACAAACAAAGCACATGACAAGACACGATGCATTTCAACCACTTGGGTCTTCTTCAGGCGAAAAAATAAATCACATTTTACATTTAAGACAGTACAAACAAAGGACGAAAATGACTCATTTGTTGTTAGTCCATGTGTCCACCACATGGACTAACAACAGATGAGTCATTTTCGTTCTTTGTTTGTACTGTCTTAAATGTTAAATGTGATTTATTTTTTCGTCTGAAGAAGACCCAAGGGTTGAAATGCATCGTGTCTTGTCATGTGCTTTGTTTGTCCATGTCATTGGCGGTAACTAACACCCTCTCTTTCTAAATTTTGCTTCGTTCTCCGCCGTCAGTCACTCCATTTTGAAACGTTATAATTTTATAATAAAGTGCAAACATACATTCGAATTATTTTACCCTCGTGGCACATGTATGAAAAATATTTTTTTAATGACAGACATACTGTTCTGGCACATCACAAAACAAGATCAAACTTTGTTGACCTGTTTATAATTATTGAACGATTGATTAATTTCTTCGTTTGTTTCTTTATTGGTTATTAATTCTTTTCACTTATTTTTTTTTTACAAGATTAGTGTTTTCGTGTCCTGGCAACATATTTCAACTTTTGTATTAATTTCATCTCTCGTTCTTGACGTTGCCATTGCATTTTCAGACCCCACATGTACAACAGTGGGTTGACTGCAGAGTTCAACGGTAACAGGAACACAACCAGGGTGTCG
Source organism: Conus canariensis (assembly GCA_033310375.1). NCBI lineage: Eukaryota > Metazoa > Mollusca > Gastropoda > Neogastropoda > Conidae > Conus > Conus canariensis. Next base: position 9,672 of record JAMYXO010004663.1, on the reverse strand, counting down.
TGAATGGCACCAAAATGAGCAACACCACAGAACTTCATCATCATAATCACCCCGAATGCCAACCAGCATATGGCGTCTACCACAGCTACATTTCTCATTACATGCACTGAGGAATATATCAATCTGCGTGTAGGGTTGAGTGATATCCTGTATTTAGGCGTTTGCCAGAAGATGAACCCTTGACCAGTTCCAATCATCAAGCACAAAATAAAGTTGACTGCCACAATAACAGTGAACCAGGTGAACCTTGGCCTTGAATGATGGTGATCCACTAAAGCCAGACGACACAGACCTGACTGGCCCTGCAGGCCCCAGTGGGACAGTCCTGGAAGAAATGGAACTGATGCCAACAGGATTCCAACGATCCATATCACCATGTAAGCTACGACTGTAAAGCATTTGTTTAGTCTCCATAACTCGTTAGAGAAATGAAAGGCGATGATCTGATAGACAGTGATGAAGCAGACAGTCATCGCTGATACTGTGCTGGACCAAAGGAACAGAAAGCCAGCCAGTTTGCAAATGACACTGTTGGTCCACGCCTTTTCAACTTGCATGTATTGTCCACGAAATAGAAGATCTGCTGCCACTACAATGCTGACGTGACACCCCATACAGACATCAGCAAGCTGCATGCTGGTGATAGTAACCATGAAATATTTTCCGGTCATGCTGTTCATTCTGGAAGAAGCCATGAAGCATATCACATATCCGGTCACAGCAGTCACGCTAATGAGCCAAAAGAAAGTCCTGAGCAATTCTGTTGGTAGCAGTGTTGCACATGATGGAAGTGTATTGTCAGGAGCAACACAGTGGACGTCAACAGAGTTTTCAAGAATCAAACTATCACAGCAAATTCTGTAGTTTGATGAAAAGACATGTTGTAATTTAAATGACCCAGAAAACAGATCGAGCGGAAAGTTGTCAAGCGTATTCCCCTTAAATCCAGCATTTGCATTTGTGGCATAGTTTTAAAGCCTATTAGACCGATAGCGTCAACAGCACAAAATGATGTATTCAACATTTTCACGCGAGATAAAAACAGAGAAGTGTTACCGTAAAAAATATTCAAATGCGTATGAGACAGGTCCACTCTATTCAGTGAATACACAATGTACTTCGATGTTTTACTTGTTAGTTTACTGAGAGGGTTCTTTTGTATGCAAAGACTTCTTAAATTAGGTAACTTACGGAAGACAGCTGTACTGAGAGTTTCAACGTTGTTATCAGCAACATTAACATGTCTCAGGTTTGGTAATTTAATGTGTGAAATATTACTAATAGAACAATGAGCTAAAATCAAAGCAGCAAGATTCGCATTTGTTTTGAAATCAGTCAGTGACATATTGGAACCTGTTGCATCCACGTATCTTAGCAGAGGAAAGTACCCAGAATAGAACGGTTTCGGACACAGAAATGTATGACCTTGACACTGACATCCTTCAGGGCAGCTCCTGTCACACATCAGTTCATCGTCACGTTGTGGGCACTGACCCCAACCATCACACAGATGGTCACCATGCACACAGATTCTGGAAGCCCGACATCGGTAGAAACCAGGGCACGCCATTGCCTCACATTCCTGCTCATCCTCTCCATAGACACAGTCACAGAATCCATTACATCTGGTGTAGACAGGCAGACAGTACAGCCACTCAGACTGACAACGATAATGACTGTGAGGACAAGGGTCATCAGCTGTCATCAGCTGTTGGGTGAAGTAACCTGTCCCATCCAGATCCACGTAAAACTGTTGTTTCATGTCTTCCTCTTTGATCGGGGTATGATAGGTTGCATCATGAGGACACCCGACCTCATCAGAATCATCCACACAATCCGTGTTTTGATTGCAGTGTTGACTGAGGAACACACATTGACCGTTAGAGCACAGGAAACCGGCACATGAAAATTCACAGAATGATTCATCACTTCCGTCAGGGCAATCCTGTCTGAAATCACACAGCAAAGTGTAATGCACTGTTTCCTGTCGTCATCACATCTAAACTGGGTGTAGGTCAGACGTCTTCCATCAAAGGAAATGTCACCAGGCTGTGTACAACTAGCGTTCAACTCAGTAGAGGGTTTGAAATCCGTCGTTTGCTTCCAGTGACTCTTGGCATCACACAACAAAAACATATGCGTAATGAAACTGGTAGAGCAAATAAACAAATGCTGTCGTGTGTGCATGTGGATATCTTTTGAGGACCATGAGTGGGACAGAAACACAGGTGGATTGAAGACTCCAATGACTGTACTTTCAGTTCGCATATTATTGATTCAACATACCCATTTCCCTCGTATATAATGAATTTATGCGACAAATACACGCTTCGAAAAACTCTTGAAGGAACATACGATAGACATAATGTGGATGGAAGTGGTTCATGTTATAAACCAGTGTGGTGTCAAGCCATACACGGAACTTGCTATAAAGGAATGGCATTGAACGCCAACCCGTCCTTAAACCTATTGCGACTGTAAACATAATATAATTCACCAGAACACGTCCAGACTCTGACTTTTCCTTCCTTGTTTTCACAGTTGCTAGTGTTTCATGCAGGCCTATCATATGGCACTCGCTATCAGCAAATGAAACGCTCAGATATGTTGTGTCCATTACGATTAACCTGAAACACTTGTTTCGTGATGCCACCAGCCCCTTGCAGTCAGCACTGCTGAAGGGACAGTCCCCTGTTTCATCCCGTCCATCTTCACACTCTGTCCAATGATCACATTGCAGGTGATGTTGAAAATCAGAATAGCACTGCACAGAACAGTTGAACAAACCACTGGGCAGCTTCACTGACTGTTTCATTCTACGAAGCGCAGACACCAGCAGTCTTAGACCACTAAGGTCGTCACGATCATGGATAAACTTGATTTGGAGGCGTGAAGCATCAATAACAGTAGACGATGGACGACATGTGACACACACACGTTCAACGCTCATCTGAGTTTTGTTTGGTTTGGTATGAAATACGGGTATTGAAGCATGTGTATAAGACCGAATTGCGTATATCTGTTGAACACTTATGAAGTGCATCTTAGAAGCGTTCCATTCAACTCCAAAATGCCTTTGTGGATGAAAAGCCCCATCAAATGGCGAGATTACTTGCCAGGAATCTTTCATGATGCGTTTCACGATAAAGTTACTATATGTTATTGGCTCAAAATCAACACTTATTAGAGGACTGTTGATATTTACGATCAACATCTTGTTGGTATCTGAGTGAATAAAACTGTCCTCCTGGTCGTGGAAATGGCATTCCAGACGAAAAGATCGCTGTTTACCATAAGTTTCAATTTTCCAGTGTCTGGATTCACAGTCATGTGACAGCCGTCGGATGTGAGCACGCACATACCTACCCTGAGGCACCTGCACAAGCAGCCAACAGTAAGTTGTACAAATGTAGCGAACAGTAAGGTGTGAAAATTTTGCACCAGCCATACACCACGCCCTGGCGAATGGTGTGTGGTAAATAGGTTCTCGCACAGTAAGACGCATTGGACTGTAGGATTGTGAAATTCCTGCTGTTTTGACTCATGAGATATTCCACGCCTGGACACACACCGATAATGTTCAGCTGATCAGAAGTGGTATGAAAGGATGTAACATTCCAGCTATGTTGCTGTATAGATATGTCAGCGTAGAAAAGCAGGAGACAACCCAGGAACCTGCAAAGCTGTTGATACAGGCAGACGGCAGGTTGTCTTCGGCGGTTCGGCTCAGACGTAGTGCTGACAATCTTTCCATTCTATCACTCCTCAGCTTCTGAACCATGTGTGGACTGTGAACTTTGGGACACTGTAACGATCTTTATCTTATCTACCAATGTATTGATAACAAATAGACTATGATCGTGTTCATATATTAATACTTTTGGACCCTGTAACGATCTTTATGTTATCTACCATGTATTAAATCAAGTAGACTGTGTTAATGTCAGCCCTCAATACCATGAGTGATGTCAGAGTTATGAACTGTGTGTTGATGTCAACGCTTGGACTATGTGTAGATACCAATCATCTGTATCATGCACTAATATCAATTTTCAGGATCAATGTTGATATGAATGCTGTGGAATACCGATTGGTGTTAATGTTTTGAACTATATGTTGATCTCGTATTCTGGATGATTTATTGGTCAACATTTTGATCTCCGATTGATATCGATGTCCTAGTCCACCTGTTGACCTTAATGTTCAGTACTAAATGCTGGAATCGGTCTTCTGGTGTTTTCATTGGTCATCGTTTTGAATTCCTGTTGAAGTCGATGTTCTGGAACATGTATGTCAAAGCACGTGCTCATGACAACGTTCTGTGACCATTGCCAATGTCAGATTTCTGTATCATGTGTTCATGTGGATTTTATAGACATGTTAATGTCAAACTTCTAGACACGAGGCTATGTCCAGTTTTTGACATGAAAAGCCAGTTGCAAAGCGAGAGGACTGCAGGCGGAAATCTAAACAAATCTTAAATAAATGTTAGCGAACCGCCCAGAGAACGTGGACAAACGAGTCACAAGACGAAACACAACTAGTGTCGACCTCTTAGGTCTTCATCAGGTGAGACATTAACGAATAAAACAATGAAAATTCACTTAGCTTTGATCGCTTCAGATCACTTGGTAGGGTTCAGCGCAAGGAAGAAGGCGTTGAATGAGAACGAGGCCGTTGGAAGGGAAATAGTGTGAAAAGCCAGTCTTGTTAATACTGTGGTAGTGTCAAAGTTCATGACCACATGACATTCTTAAATTTCTACACCACGTATTAGTGTTGGTCATCTGGAGCATGTGTTAATGTGTTGATGTCAGTTCTCTGTACCCTATGTTGATGTCAGTCCTCTGTACCCTATGTTGATGGCAGTCCTCTGTACCCTATGTTGATGTCAGTCCTCTGTATCCTCTGTTGATGTCAGGCCTCTGTACCCTATGTTGATGTCAGTCCTCTGTACCCTGTGTTGATGTCAGTCCTCTGTACCCTGTATTGATGTCAGTCCTCTGTACCCTATGTTGATGTCAGTACTCTGTACCCTATGTTGATGTCAGTCCTCTGTACCCTGTGTTGATGTCAGTCCTCTATACCCTGTGTTGATATCAGTCCTCTGTACCCTATGTTGATGTCAGTCCTCTGTACCCTGTGTAGATGTCAGTCCTCTGTACCCTGTATTGATGTCAGTCCTCTGTACCCTGTGTTTGATGTCAGTCCTCTGTACTCTGTGTTGATATCAGTCCTCTGTACCCTGTGTTGATGTCAGTCCTCTGTACCAATCCTCTGTACCCTGTGTTGATGTCAGTCCTCTGTACCAATCCTCTGTACCCTGTGTTGATGTCAGTCCTCTGTACCAATCCTCTGTACCCTCTGTGTGTGTGTGTGTGTGTGTGTGTGTGTGTGTGTGTGTTTGTGTGTGTGTGTGTGTGTGTGTGTGTGTGTGTGTGTGTGTGTGTGTGTGTGTGTGTGTGTGTGAAATCTTTAGCAATTTCAAAATTGTACGGCATAATCAAAATTTTACATCTACACTCCGATTCTGGAAAGGCTCAGGACCATTCTTGAAACGTCAGGTACTCTGGCACTCGGCGTTGATGTTCGTCGGGGAAAGACAAAAGAAAAAATGTCATGAAGATGTCCGGAAGCGAAATAAGATCGTTGAGGAGACCAAGGATATAGTACAGAACTGTCGAAAGGCTTAAAACAGTTCTGGACATTTTCAGTTCCATCCAAGAAAGATTTCATTTGGCTTTGGAGATTAAATGCACATTCCATGTATGCAGTCAATTGTCCGGCTGACGGCAGGGGGATGGGGAGTGGACGGATATCAGGACAGTCACACCACCACAATCTGTTGTTTGCATGCTTGTCTGAAATACATACCAGTTGGGGGTTTTTTCCAATGCACACAAAACGCTTTAAAACTTAATTCATTTTTCATAAAATTACAGATCAACGAAAAACGAAGATCACCTTTCAAAACAAAACAAATGTCAGTCTGTAGGGACGATTCTGAACAAGGTATTCATGCAATCTACTATCAAGTCTTTGTTTCGATTCTCATCTCTCCATGACTACATTTCATAGTAAGTGACTCATGACATGGTACGAACTGGGGTGCCTTCTGTCTCGTCCAAAATATGCATTGCATGTAATCAGTACACAACTGTTTTCTTCCTTGGAACCCCCAGAGGTAGATGGTAGGAATTTGCTATGATTTAGTCGGATCTGGGGGAGATAAACAAAACAAAAAGTTTGGTAAGCGTTCCTGAGTTTCAGACCTCTAGCCTGATGATTCTGACATAACTCTTCAAAACTACAGAACAAGAACAAAAGAGAATTGTCACACCGACAAACGAAAGATATAGCAAATTACAATACAAACACAACGCGTTTCTGTCCATTTGGTCTTTTTCAGACAAAACAAAAGACAAAGAAAACGACGGACGAACAGACAGAGTTCAACTTTGAGTTTTAGATTTGAGTATGCGATAGATGATTTGAATATGTCTGTGGTGTTCTTTGCAAAAAATGATCTATCACCTCATTGTTTCCAATGGCAACAGGAGGAGGCACCAAAGCAAGGACAATGCTGTAAGCATCACGTTGTAGAGAATTGTAAATCCAAGAATAGGTTCAGGAGTCCAAACTTATCAAGGTTTCAGCCAGATATGTCTTCCAGAGCAGGTAGTCAAAGAGATTGAGAAAGTCTTCATGTTTGAATTGATAGATCACTTTCAGTGCCATGACCAGAGATTGGAGTTCTGCAGTGTAACTGGAGCTATCTAGGAGAAGATGTTTTCAAAATTCTTGAGCAGGAGCAGATGAGCAGTAAGCAAACAATCAACCCCTTTCTCGACTGAAACATCTGTAGATGTTTGTGAACAAGTTAGCATCTTAAAGAGTTGAGGGGAAAAGGGATTACGCAAGAGAGCTAGTGTATCCCTTCCAGAAAAAAAAAAAAAGATTAACGCGGATCTTCGATGCTGGAAGAAGTCCACGGTAGATTGTGTGAGAATTGGAATATGTCACAAGCAACCCAAAGATAAACACTGGCAATCTTACAAGAAAATTGTAAAAAAAAGGAAAAAAAACTGTCGATCACGTCTGCTCAGTATCATCGATGAAGGCAGCTATTTCTGACCTTCGCTGCAGGGTGTATTCTATACTCACCTGGAATAGTGTCATTGTTGAAGAAACCATACATGGAAGTCTGTGGTAACAGTCCTTGATGGGTGGTGATGTTGGGGAGATGCTGGGACTCCTGTCAACCTCCATTTGATGATACGCCTGGGTAAGATTGAGCTTCAGAAAGATTTTGCCTCCTGCCAGAGTGGCAAACAGGTGACTGAGCTTTGGAGAGAGGTGCTGGTCGAAGCCCAGTAATTAGTTCAGGGCGATCTCATCATCACCACAAATGTTTACTCCTCTTCCTTTTTAGTGGGTGAGCCCCAATAACTGAGTGACTTTCGCTGGCACTTCATCTCTTTCGAGTTCTTCCAGCGTGCAGCAGTGCCTTCAGCCTTGGAAATTGCCAGGGCACTGAGAAAAATCCCCCCAGACCCAAGTCTTTCTCAAAGCCAGCCTGGTGTTTATCTAGTAGCTAATGTAGTGATGGGCGGCCATTGTGGAAGACCCTTTTTCTACCAATCCTTTTTGTCCCTTCAAATGACTGCAGGCTGTGCCATCAGCCACAAGGAGTTCCAGGTGATACCTCTCCCCTTGGTGCAGCACATCCACAAACCAACCACCCAAAAGTGACAACATCTCCCCTGAGTATGGGATGAGACTGAGATGTGTCTCCTCCAATATCTTCTAAGGAGAAAACTGCCCACAAGTACACTTGCCAGTGTGAAATCTGTCTGAGCCTGTGTCAGCTTCCCTTACCAGAAAACCTGGGTAAATCACCAATTTTTTTCTCCATAGCTTTTAGATTGTTTTCCCTGGGGAACTGAAATAAAAACAAAAAATGTAAAAAGAAAGTGTCTTGCTTACACGATGGAATAATCTCAAGGCCAACACTGTCAAAGCTCCTAGAGATTGGGGCAAACTCATACTGGGCCTTTCCAGTAAGAGAAGCAAATGATCAAACACAGGTAAGCTGAGATAAGAGTTTGAATCTCTCAGGAACGTCAGTGTATGCTGTAGATGAGTGTGCGCTCGTGTGTGTGTGTGTTCATCAGTCGGGTGATGCAGTCATATTAATTAGAGAGTCCACGGACGTGAGTGTGAAACTTTGTGTGTGATGTCTAAGCGTGTGTGTGAGTGAGTCAGTGAGTGTGTGTGTGTGGGAAGGGGGATGCTGTTCTTATTGTTATGTGTGTGTGTGTGTGTGTGTGTGTGTGTGTGTGTGTGTGTGTGTGTGTGTGTGTGTGTGTGTGTGTGTGCTCGCACATGTATGTCGTATTTCATGCCATCGTTCTTGTTCTTCTTCCTAAGTCATCTTCTGAACATTCATGTCACACAATCAAAGCTGCAAGCAGCCACACACACACACACACACACACACACACACACACACACACACACACACACACACACACACACACACATCACACATACACACAAACGCACACACACTCACAAACACGACACACACACACACCACAACACAACACACACACACACACACACACCACACACACACACACACACACACCACACACACACGCACACACTCACCACACACACACACACACACACACACACACACACACATACATAGTATATGTATGTGTGTGTATATATATATATATATATATATATATATATATATATATATATGCACATGCGTGCATGCGCACATACACACCTACAAGCGTGCGTACACACACACACCAATATATACGCGCATGTGCATACATATACGCACATACGTATACGTCCAAATGCACACATACATGTACACATACATATGCAGATACATGCGTATGCTCACACAAGCCCACAAATCACACACACACACACACACACACACACACACACACACACACACACACACACACACACACACACCACAAACACACACACACACGCACACACACACACACACACACACACACATGTGCACAAGCACATCTGCACACACACACACACACACACACACACACACACACACACACACACACACACACCACACACACACACGTGCGCGCATGCACACATACACACACAAGCGCACACACGTACGTGCGCTTGCACACACACACACACACACACACCACACACACACACACACACACACACACACACACACACACACACACGCAAATACACACACACACACACAACACACACACACACACACACACACATGCGCGCGCGCGCGCGTGCGCGCATGTATACGCATACACGCACATCATAAACCCACACATACGCTCGCACACACACACTGATGGGCCAGTGCCCACACATCCATACACACACCTCTATACATTCACTGCACACACAGACAATGAAAAAAAATGGCACAACCAATGTTAGGTAGGCACTCAAGGTCTGACCAATGCGTTGGGTTAATACGTAGCTCAGACATCTGCAAAGTCATAGCCACGAGACCCTCTTCTTCAATTCTCTCGTCCTTTGTATCTTGAACTTTTTCAAAATAGGGCAGATTCGTCACACAATCTCGGACTGCTACACAGAGAGACACTGGCTACTTCTCTCGTTCCTTCTCAACTT
>JAMYXO010004662.1:0-12500 GCA_033310375.1 Conus canariensis | reverse complement strand
CCACTGTTTTTGGCGTGCGTCCTGCGCACTGTTTTTTGCCGTGCGTCCCTGCGCAGTTTTTATGGCCGTGCGTCCTGCCAGTTTTTATGGCCGTGCGTCCTGCACTGTTTTATGGCCGTGCGTCCTGCGCACTGTTTTTATGGCGTGCGTCCCTGCGCCTGTTTTATGGCGTGCGTCCCTGCCATGTTTTTATGGCCGGCGTCCCTGCGCAGTTTTATGGCCGTGCGTCCTGCCACTGTTTTTATGGCCGTGCGTCCCTGCGCATGTTTTATGGCCGTGCGTCCTGCGCACTGTTTTTATGGCCGTGCGTCCCTGCGCACTGTTTTATGGCCGTCGTCACTGCGCACGTTTTTATGGCCGTGCGTCCTGCGCATGTTTTTATGGCCGTGCGTCATGCGCACGTTTTTGGCCGTGCGTCCCTCGCACTGTTTTTTGGCCGTGCGGTTTTTATGGCCGTGCGTCCGCGCACTGTTTTATGGCCGTGTCCTGCGCACTGTTTTATGGCCGTGCGTCCCTGCGACTGTTTTTATGGCCGTGCGTCCTGCGCACTGTTTTTATGGCCGTCGTCCCTGCGCACTGTTTTTATGGCCGTGCGCCTGCGCACGTGTTTTATGGCCGTGCGTCCTGCGCACTGTTTTATGGCGTGCGTCCCTCGCACTGTTTTTTATGGCCGTGCGTCCCTGCGCACTGTTTTTATGGCCGTGCGTCCCTGCCGCACTGTTTTTATGGCCGTGCGTCCTGCCACTGTTTTTATGGCCGTGCGTCCCTGCGCACTGTTTTTATGGCCGTGCGTCCCTGCGCACTGTTTTTATGGCCGTGCGTCCCATGCGCACTGTTTTTATGGCCGTGCGTCCTGCGCACTGTTTTTATGGCCGTGCGTCCTGCGCACTGTTTTTATGGCCGTGCGTCCCTGCGCACTGTTTTATGGCCGTGCGTCCTGCGCACTGTTTTTATGGCCGTGCGTCCTGCGCACTGTTTTATGGCCGTGCGTCTGCGCACTGTTTTTATGGCCGTGCGTCCCTGCGCACTGTTTTATGGCCGTGCGTCCTGCGCACTGTTTTTATGGCCGTGCGTCCTGCGCACTGTTTTTATGGCCGTGCGTCCCTGCGCACTGTTTTTATGGCCGTGCGTCCTGCCGACGTTTTGGTGGCCTGACTGTGGCCTGTTTTTGCCGTTGTCCCTGGCCTCTTGTTTTTTGCCGTGCGTCCTGGCACTTTTTTTGGCCGTGCTCCTGGCACTGTTTTATGGCCGTGCGTCCCTGCCCTTTTTATGGCCGTGCGTCCTGCGCCTTTTTTTGGCCTGCGCTGCATGTCTTTATGGCGCGTCTGCGCGTCCGTTTATGCCGGGCCGGCACTTTTTTTGCGTCGTCCCTGCGCACTGTTTTTATGGCCGTGCGTCCCTGCGCACTGTTTTTATGGCCGTGCGTCCGCGCACTGTTTTATGGCCGTGCGTCGCTGCGCACTGTTTTTATGGCCGTGCGTCCTCGCACTGTTTTTATGGCTGCTGTCCTGGCGTTGTATGCCTGTTCTGCACTTTTTTATGTCTCGCCGCGTCCTGTTTTATGGCCGTGCGTCCCTGCGCACTGTTTTTATGGCCGTGGTCCTGCGCTGTTTTTTGGCTGCGTCCCTGCCACTGTTTTTATGGCGTCGCCTGCCACTGTTTTTAGCGTGCGTCCCTCGCACTGTTTTATGGCCGTGCGTCCTGCGCCTTTTTTTCTGGCCGTTCGGCGTCTGGCCCGTCGCCTGCGCACTGTTTTATGGCGTCGTCCCTGCGCATGTTTTATGGCGTGCGTCCCTGCCTTTTTTTGGCCGTCGTGCGCGCCTGGCACGTCTTTGCGCACGTCTTGGCCTGTTTATGCGTGCTTTGGCCGTTGTTGCCGTGTTTTCATGGCCGTTGTGCCGTTGTGCCTGCGCCTTTGGCCTGTAGCCGCTCCTGTTTTTATGGCCGTGCGTCCCTGGCAGCCTGTCTTGGCCTGCTTCCTCGCGTTTTATGGCCGTGCGTCCGGCACTGTTTTTTCGGCGTCCCTGCGCACTGTTTTTATGGCCGTGCGTCCCTGCGCACTGTTTTTATGGCCGTGCGTCCTGCGCACTGTTTTTATGGCCGTGCGTCCCTGCGCACTGTTTTTATGGCCGTGCGTCCCTGCGCACTGTTTTATGGCCGTGCGTCCCTGCGCACTGTTTTTATGGCCGTGCGTCCTGCGCACTGTTTTTATGGCCGTGCGTCCCTGCGCACTGTTTTTATGGCCGTGCGTCCTGCGCACTGTTTTATGGCCGTGCGTCCCTGCGCACTGTTTTTATGGCCGTGCGTCCCTTGCGCACTGTTTTTATGCCGTGCGTCCTGCGCACTTTTTTATGGCCGTGCTCGCCATGTTTTATGGCGTGCGCCGGCACTGTTTTTATGGCCGTGCGTCCTGCGCACTGTTTTTATGGCCGTGCGTCCCTGCGCACTGTTTTTATGGCCGTGCGTCATTTTGGCGTGGTCGCGCATGTTTACTCGCGCTCCTCTGTTAGGCGTGCTCTGATTTTAGCGTGGTCCTCTTTTGCGTGCGTCTGCACTTTTTATGGCCTGCTCGCTGCCATGTTTTATGGCCGTGGCAGCCTGTTTTTTGGGGCGTCCTGCCACTTTTATGGCCGTCTCTGGCACTGTTTTGCTCGTCTGCGCCGTTTTGCGGTCCTGCGCTTTATGCGTGCGTCCCGCGCCTGTTTTGGCGTGCTCCGCGCATGTTTTTGCGGCGTCCTGCAGTTTTATGGCCGTGCTCCCGGCACTGTTTATGCCCCCTGGCACTTTTTGGCGCGTCTGGCACTATGCCTGGCGCGCACTTTAGGCGTGCTCCTGCGCAGTTTTATGCCGTGCGTCTGCCTTTTTGGCGCCCTGGCCTGTTTATGGCCGCGTCTGCGCCTGTTTAGGCGTGGTCCTGCGTTTTTTGCCGGCTGCATTTTTGCGTGTCGCGCATTTTTTGCCGTTGCATTTGCGTGGTCCTCGCACGTTTTATGCCTGCGTTGCCTTTTTTGGCCGTCTCTGGCCTTTTTGGCGTGCGTCCTCCCTGTTTATGGCGTCGCACTGGCATGTTTTATGCCTGCGTCTGCACTGTTTATGCCGTCTCCTGCGCATTTTTGGCCGTGGCCTCGCACTGTTTATGGCCGTGCGTCTGCTGGCGCCTGTGTTATGGCGTGGTCTGCGCACGTTTTAGCCGTGCGTCCTGCCAGTTTTTATGGCGTGCTCCTGCGCACTGTTTTTATGGCCGTGCGTCCTGGCACTTTTATGGCGTGCGTCCTGCACTTTTATGGCCGTGCGTCCTGCGCACTTTTATGGCCGTGCGTCCCTGCGCACTGTTTTATGGCCGTGCGTCCTGCGCACTTTTATGGCGTCGTCCTGCGCCTGTTTTTATGGCGCGCGCCACTGTTTATGGCCGGGTCTGCCATGTTTTATGGCGTGCTCCGCGCACTTTTATGGTGCGTCTGCCATGTTTTGCCGGGTCTGCGCATGTTTTATGGCGTCGTCTGGCGTTTTGGCGCGTCTGGCACTGTTTATGGCCGTGCGTCCTGCGCACTTTATGGCCGTGTCCTGCCAGTTTTGGCCGGCGTCCTGCGCATGTTTGGCGTCGTCGGCACTGTTATGGCTGCGTCTGCGCACTGTTTTATGCGTGCGTCTGCACTTTTATGGGCCCTCGCACTGTTTTATGGCCGTGCGCTGCGCTGTTTATGGCGTGCGTCCGGCACTGTTTTTGGCCGTGGCCTGCGCACTTTATGGCGTGCGTCCTGCGCATGTTTTATGGCCGTGTGCGCCACTGTTTTAGGCGGCGTCTGCGCATGTTTTATGGCCGTGCGTCCTGCGCATGTTTTATGCGTCTCGCAGTGCGCATGACTGTTTATGGCTCGCCTGCGCATGTTTGGCGTGCGTCTGCGCATTTTTTAGGCGTGCGTCCTGCGCATGTTTTTGGCCGTGCGTCCCTGCGCACTGTTTTTATGGCGTGCGTCCTGCGCACTGTTTTTATGGCCGTGCGTCCCTGCGCACTTTTTATGGCGTGCGTCCCTGGCACTGTTTTATGGCCGTGCGTCCTGCGCACTGTTTTTATGCGTGCCGTGTGGCATGTTTTATGGCCGTGCGTCCTGCGCAGCCGGCTTTTATGGCCGTGCGTCCTGCGCACGTTTTATGGCCGTGCGTCCCTGGCCTGTTTTTATGGCCGTGCGTCCTGCGCACTGTTTTATGGCGTCGTTATGCGCACTGTTTTATGGCGACGTGCGTCCTGATTTCGCCTCACTGTTTTATGGCCGGCGTCTGCACTCCATGTTTTATGGCGTGCGTCCCTGCGCACTTTTTTATGGCCGTCCTCACGTTGCGTGTGGCCTGTCTGCGCCTGTCGCCTGTTTTTAGGCCGTGCGTCCCTGCGCACTGTTTTATGGCCGTGCGTCCCTGCGCACTTTTTATGGCCGTGCGTCCCTGCGCACTGTTTTATGGCGTCGTCCTGCGCACTGTTTTATGGCCGTGCGTCCTGCGCACTGTTTTATGGCCGTCGATCATGGCATGTTTTTATGGCCGTGCGTCCCTGCGCACTGTTTTTATGGCCGTGCGTCCTGCGCACTTTTTTGGCCGTGCGTCCCTGCGCACTGTTTTTATGGCCGTGCGTCCCTGCGCACTGTTTTTATGGCCTTGCGTCCTGCGCACTGTTTTTATGGCCGTGCGTCCTGCGCACTGTTTTATGGCCGTGCGTCCTGCGCACTGTTTTATGGCGTGCGTCCCCTTTTTGCGCACTGCTTTTTATGGCCGTGCGTCCCTGCGCACTGTTTTTATGGCCGTGCGTCCTGCGCACTGTTTTATGGCCGTGCGTCCCTGCGCACTGTTTTATGGCCGTGCGTCCCTGCGCACTGTTTTTATGGCCGTGCGTCCTGCGCACTGTTTTTATGGCGTGGCTGGCGTTTTATCCGTGCCCGCACTGTTTTATGGCCGTGCGTCCTGCGCACTTTTTTATGGCCGTGCGTCCCTGCGCACTGTTTTTATGGCCGTGCGTCACTGCGCACTGTTTTTATGGCCGTGCGTCCCTGCGCACTGTTTTATGGCCGTGCGTCGTGCGCACTGTTTTTATGGCGTGGTCACTGCGCACTGTTTTTATGGCCGTGCGTCCCTGCGCACTGTTTTTATGGCCGTGCGTCCTGCGCACTGTTTTTATGGCCGTGCGTACTGTGCACTGTTTTTATGGCCGTGCGTCCCTGCGCACTGTTTTTATGGCGTGCGTCACTGCGCACTGTTTTATGGCGTGCGTCCTGCGCACTGTTTTATGGCCGTGCGTCCTGCGCACTGTTTTATGGCCGTGGTCCCTGCACACTGTTTTTATGGCCGTGCGTCCCTGCGCACTGTTTTTATGGCCGTGCGTCCCTGCCCACTGTTTTTATGGCCGTGCGTCACTGCGCACTGTTTTATGGCCGTTCGTCACTGCGCACTATCTTTATGGCCGTGCGTCCCTGCGCACTGTTTTTATGGCCGTGCGTCGCTGCGCACTGTTTTTATGGCCGTACATCACTGCGCACAGTTTTTATGGCCGTGCGTCCCTGCGCACTGTTTTTATGGCCGTACATCACTGCGCACAGTTTTTATGGCCGTGCGTCCCTGCGCACTGTTTTTATGGCCGTGCGTCCCTGCGCACTGTTTTTATGGCTGTGCGTCCCTGCCCACTGTTTTTATGGCCGTGCGTCACTGCGCACTGTTTTATGGCCGTTCGTCACTGCGCACTATCTTTATGGCCGTGCGTCCCTGCGCACTGTTTTTATGGCCGTGCGTCGCTGCGCACTGTTTTTATGGCCGTACATCACTGCGCACAGTTTTTATGGCCGTGCGTCCCTGCGCACTGTTTTTATGGCCGTACGTCACTGCGCACAGTTTTTATGGCCGTGCGTCCCTGCGCACTGTTTTTATGGCCGTGCGTCACTGCGCACTGTTTTATGGCCGTTCGTCACTGCGCACTATCTTTATGGCCGTGCGTCCCTGCGCACTGTTTTTATGGCCGTGCGTCGCTGCGCACTGTTTTTATGGCCGTGCGTCCCTGCACACTGTTTTTATGGCCGTGCGTCCTTGCGCACTGTTTTATGGCCGTGCGTCCCTGCGCACTGTTTTTATGGCCGTGCGTCCCTGCGCACTGTTTTTATGGCCGTACATCACTGCGCACAGTTTTTGTGGCCGTGCGTCCCTGCGCTGAGACGCACGGACATAAAAACAGTGCGCAGAGACGCACGGACGCAAAAACAGTGCGCAGAGACGCATGGCCATAAGAACAGTGCACAGAGACGCACGGACGCAAAAACAGAGCGCATGGTCGCACGGCGATAAAAACAGTGTGCAGGGACGCACGGCCATAAAAACAGTGCACAGGGACGCACGGCCATAAAAACAGTGCGCAGGGACGCACGGCCATAAAAACAGTACGCAGGGACGCACGGCCCTGAAAACAGTGCGCAGTGATGCACGGTAATGAAAACCGTGCGCAGTGACGCACTGCCATAAAAACCGTGCACAGTGACGCACAGTGATAAAAACAGTGCGCATTGACATACGGCCATGAAAACAGTGCGCAGTGACGCACGGCCATAAAAACAGTGCGCAGGGACGTCTATTTCTCTTTCTGTTTATCTCTACATCTTTTGTGTGTGTGTGTGTGTGTGTGTGTGTGTGTGTGTGTGTGTGTGTGTGTGTGCGCGCGCGCTCTGTTTTTATGGCCGTGCGTCAGTGCTCACTGTTTTTATGGTCGTGCGTCCCTGCGCACTGTTTTTATGGCCGTGCGTCCCTGCGCACTGTTTTTATGGCCGTGCGTCCCTGCGCACTGTTTTTATGGCCGTGTGTCAGTGCTGACGCGCTGATACCGGAAGAGGCGCCAGCCCTCCACGCAGCTGCCTGACGGAGTTTGATTAAAGTGACTGCTGTTGTCACCACCACCACCACGACCGACATCAGTGGAAAACCAAGACCGAATACAAAGGCTTCAAGAAAATGAATGGCTTTCTGATGATGTCGGTAAAACTGACCTGGAAATAAAAATAACTTTTTTTCCCTTGATAAAGCACTAAAAGCGCGTTTCAGAAGAGGAGATATATCTTGTTTTCAGCAAAGAGCAATCATTGTTTTGTACATTAATCTCTTGAGCCATCTTGTCAGTTCGTGAACCTGTCTACATTTCATTGAATCAGCCCCATGGTCAGAATGTGTCAAAACAAAGAAACAAACTGTAATTTTAACTTACGACCGACTGGGATTTTTGAATCACATTTAACACAAAACCACTTGAAAACATTAATGATGAACTATGAATACTTACACAGGGTATGTTAGTTTGCTATTGCATGCGTATGCAAACATGTATTACAAAGTCAGGCGACTGCAGGTGGAAATCTAAACAAATTTAAAAAAGTATTTATTAAGCTCTACCAGAAAACATAGACAAACGAATAACAAGACAAAACACGACGCGTTTCGATCTCTTAAGTCTTCTTTGGGCAGGCTACACAAAACTCAGGACAGTGAAAATGAACGAGCAATCACTTATCTTCATCCAGCTCAGCTCCAGATGGCCGTAGAACGAAAACGAGGGTGTTGGGAAGGAGATAATGTGAGTCGAAGTAGGAATGATGATAATGATAATAACATTTATAGCAATAATATCAATGATGGAAATGATGATGGGAAACATATTGAAAAAAAAACAACAAATATTGAAAAAAATCGAAACAATATTGGGAAAAAATAGGAAAGAGAGGATTACTACCACTTTTGTTTATAATATGGCAATAGTAGTTGCAGTATGGGAGAAAGAAGAGGGATTAGAGGATTGTCGAACAGCATGATTCGAGGATTGTCGGACAGCATGATTGTCGAGGCGACAGAAATAAAGGTCTTTTTTCCAGTGGCGATGACAATGGTGACGACAGTGGTAATGATGGTAATATCAATACTAAAACTGTTATTTATAATAATGATAACAATGATGTTAACAACTATAGCTACTGTAATGTAATGATAGTACTAATAATAACAGTAATGGTAAAAAATATGATTAAAGAATGTCAATGATAGTAATGATAATGATTGTACTAATACTAATAATAAGAGAAAGGAGGAAGACAAAGCAGGAGACGAAGGAAAAAGTCAGCAAGAACAAAGAGGAGAAGGATAATACAAATAATGACAAGGAAGGGATCTCATAGGTATATAAATAATTATAATAAGTGTACTAATACTTTTAATAACTGCCATGAATGTAACCGTATAGTAAAGAATGTGATGCTACAGAAGGTGGTGGAAAAGTGCTAGGTTGGAATGTCAAAAATGTTGCAAAGCATGATACTATTGATAACAGTAATAAATATACTATTGCTAGAAGACTTTAAAAATATTATATTTTTGGATTTGCTGTTGGATGTTAATACCAAAAAGTAAGCAAAACGAAGATTATACAGAACATTCGTTTTGCCTTATCCATACATACACAGGTAGATACACATGAATATATCCTTGTGTGTGTGTGTGTGTGTGTGTGTGTGTGTGTGTGTGTGTGTGTGTGTGTGTGTGAATGATGAAAAATTGATGATTGATGGCTGAAGTTGTATATTAACTAGATATGTATGTGTAGTTAAAAAAAAAATTCTTGGCGAAAGTTTTTTTTCACCCCGGGATGGGGGGTGTCATGTGATGTAGCCTCACATGGCGACATGTGACGTTCCATCGCGTACGCCCTTATTTGTTATAAAGCATTTCCATAGGTAGGGAAAAGAAAAGGTAAAAGAAACAATAATTCACGTGGCCTGACCAGTGTGATCGGTGTCGCTGGTGGCTATAGACGTAGGGAGATTATTGGTTGAATGGACGGACGTTGTCCATTGGTCAGCAAACATGGGCTGGTAATGCGTAGAGTTAGACGAGTACTCACTGAACGTGTACTTCAAAAGAGCGCAGGAGGGAAAAATAAGGAATAGGAAGGAGATGGCTTGGGGACACTGACCGGACAGGTTGTTTGAAGAACGAGTTCCACCTGCAGTTCACCATTACCAGGTGAGGTATAGACAGATGGGGAGAGAAAAAAGAGCACAGGAGGGAAAATAAAGGAATAGGAAGGAGATGGCTTGGGGACACTGACCGGACAGGTTGTTTGAAGAACGAGTTCCACCTGCAGTTCACCATTACCAGGTGAGGTATAGACAGATGGGGAGAGAAAAAAAGAGAAAAGTTAAGAAAAGGGAAAAAGGGAAAAGAATTTATGATCATTCAGATTTTGAAATAGACTACTTACACGGACTTCATTCGTGTTTCAGCCCTTTCCAGTGCTGTGGCAGCACCAGTTAGGCGACTGAGGCAGTCGAACAAATATTTGGGCTACAGTGCTGCAGCAGCACCTAATCGTCTCCAGGGTTGGAGAATCGAGCTGTAGAAGACAACGACTGCACCAGTCGTGAGAAAACAAAGCATTTGTCATGTTGACCCATAATGACTTTTAATTGTCCCCCATTAGATTGGAACTCACTTAATATACCTATACTTTAAGCCATCTTTTTGATTCTTTCTTGAAAATATAAATATTGTATCTCCAGTGAGGAGAAACCATAAAACGATATATGTATGTATTGCTATGTATAACGAGATGAAATTTGGTCCCAGCTAGTGGATCTGGGGAATGTCTCTACCTCCACTGGAGTGGAGGAACATAAGATTGAAAAGTTTGAAGTTGATTATTGTCTAGTAAATTATTCCCCGGAGAAGAGGGTGAGAAGAAGAGTTATTGTAGTGCGCCTTCTGGTTGTTTGGAGAGATTGCGTGTGCACGGAGTGAATGCTGGGCTGAGTGCAGGCATGCATTTATGCACAGTGTGACAGTGGTCACACACAGGAATCAGGTGTCATAGGCCTTACGTTGGCCCTGTATTGACTGACAGACATAGGCAGGCCCAGCGCCATTGGGCAGCAAATGCTGTGTTCCTGGGAAGACGCACATGGAGGAATGTCATCTTCTTTGACGAGTCACTTTTTTTTTCATGAGCCACGCTGATGGGATAATCAGAATTACAGGAGATGTGGAGAACGGTATCATGACCCTTGTGTTAGGCAGCTCGACCGGTTTGGCAGCCCTTCAGTGATGGTGTGGGGTGCCGTCAACCGCAGTTTTAGATCCCAGCTCATGGTGATCGATGGCAACATCACGGCACAGCGTTACGTGAACCACGTTCTCCAGCCTGTCCTGCTTCCACTCCCGGATTGCCATGATGGATGACGCAGATTTGTGTTCCAGCATGATAATGCTACACCTCACAGTGCCCGGATTAACCGTCAGTTTCCGCAGCAGAATGGAGTGGAGGTGATGTCCTGGCCATCCATGTCGCCTGACATGAACTGCATTGAGCACCTTTAGGACGCGCTTGGCAGGAGAGTGGAGCAGCATCAGCTGAGGCCCCAGATGAGAGGTGAACTGATCGCCGTTCTTCAGCATCACTGGGTCAACACCCAGCAGGTGCAGATCCGACGTCTCATGCAGTCCATGCCTCGGCATCTTCGCTCGTGTGTAGCTGCCAATGGTGGATACACCAAATATTGACAGAATCATCTCTTTTGAAAGATGGTTTATGCTGTGCAATAACTGTGTTTGACAGTTGTTTATGAATTTGATTCAGGTCGTTTTTTTCCTGTTCACACATGCCCTTTTCAATCAAATTTTCTAATGCAGATTTCGTTTGTTTAAGTTGTTACCATGTTTCCAATTAAATAACTGACAGATGAGACTTTCGTGCATGATTTGTTTATGTTTGTGCGGAATTTCTGCCTCTCAGTATATATATATATATATATATATATATATATATATATATATATATATATATATATATATGTATATATATAACAGTTTAAAATGAGATTTTAAAACGATTTAAACTGTTATGTCGCTCCCTACCTGGTTGAGCACTTTTAGAATTCTGAGTGGCTTTTTAACTCTAATTATATATATATATATATATATATATATATATATATATTTCTTCAATCTAAGACATAAGAGCAAGCTTTGTTTTATAATTGAATATTTCTTGCAGTCATTGCAACGCCAAGCTGCTCTGTAAGTTGCTGGAATGTTGCTCGGTTACTTATCCTTGAAATGTATTAGTTTATATATATATATATATATATATATATATATATATATTCTGTTAAAATATTTCTAAAATGAAGTGCTAAAATGAACAAGCTTGTTTCGAGCCTCTTGCCTCTTGCTTTTGTCAGGATATCCTTTTGGGGCACGCAGTCGTTCTTTTATAGCGTGCGGGACCTGATTCCGTTTCTGCATGTGTGAGTCAATCTCATTTGCTGCACGTGTGGTCTGTGGTTCTTGCTGGGGTCTGTTCAGGTGGAGTGCGCTAACAAAGATTTCCATTTGTGCCTGCAATTGTTTACTATTTCTACTTTTGTATTCAAAGTTGCTAGGTGTGGTTTACATAATATTAACCATTTTTCTGTGGAGCATAAATTGCATTTTTTTTAGAAATATTGTTGGATGGTGTTGCTCTTTTTATGATTTTCCATGATATGCTGTAGTCTCTTTTTTATTCTTTGACTCTCCAAATGCATTTACTCAGCTCTGTTTGGTTTTTGTGTTTTTCTTTTTTGAATGACTGCTTATGGTTTGCGTATCTGGTTTTGAAAGGGTTTTCAGTTATTCCTATATATGTTTCTTTTTCATTTTCTGATGTGTGTGTGTGTGTGTGTGTGTGTGTGTGTGTGTGTGTGTGTGTGTGTGTGTGTGTGTGTCGCTTCCGGGTCATTCTGATGGGCAGCTGAGATTTTGAGTTCTGTGTTTTTTTTTTTTGTTTTGTTTTGTTTTTGTTTTTTTCTCCTTTTCGGTTAGTTTTTGTTTTACTTTAAACTTGAAACCTTAGTCACAAAGTAGTTAAGGATTCCGGACCTTTTGATCACGTGAGTGGTCTGTTTTCTAATATTTTGGTTTTGAACTGAACCGTGCGAGAATGTCGGCTGAGGCCTCTACTTCTGCAGTGCAGTGGGAGGATGCTAGATCTAGTTTGGACAGTGTCGTGCAGAAGCTGGTGAGGGAGTCGACAGCAGGAGTGTGTGACGAGGTGCAGGAGAGCATTTTGCACAGACTGAATGCGACGAAACCGTGCCAGCAGAAAATCAGCAGCAAGAAAACGCCTAAAGGAAAGAATCAGAACCAGAATGACGTCAGTGTTGACAGTCACGTTATTCCGATGCGCGTCGCCGAAATTCTACTTCCAGTGATTGCCAAACAAATGGAAAATTTGTTTGTGAAGGGGTTGGAGAGGGTCATCACTGGATTGATGAACACTGTCTTCAAGAAAACACGGAAACTCTGCAGCAAGTGCAGAAATCAAACCTGCAGCTGCACTTCTCCCTTGATCGCCAGGAACAATACACCAGGTGGGAAACAGTGCGGGTCATCAGCCTGCCTGAAGAAGACGAGAACTTTGATCAAAAGGTAGCGACGCTGTTCCAAGAGGCAGG
>JAMYXO010004661.1:0-16999 GCA_033310375.1 Conus canariensis | reverse complement strand
TCATTTCCGAGGTACTGTTTTGTTTTTCCACACGCCGCCAAAGAATACAGCCTTTCCTTTTGGCGCATAATAGCTTGGTCATCAACTTGATTATTTGTAATCATAAGTTCAGGAAGTAGATCATCGCAGTTCATGTTTTTATTAATAATAAATATTATTTTATTTTCAAAAAATGAGCACCGAAAAAACTGTTGCCAACCTCGTATACCATTCTGCTGTTATTGGAGGTCTAAGTGTAGGATACACAATGCTTGGTAAAAGCTTGTTAAGAATAAAACCAGCAGATCTTGGCAAGCTAGATTTTGAAGACTCAGCAAAGTTGATTGCTGTCATTACAGCTTCATTTGCTACGAAAGATTTTCTAGTTAAGCAAGGAATAATTCCAGAAAATATAAATATGTAAAAAAAAATACATTTATAAAAAAAATGGCTTCACTCGTAATGATGATAGGCGGCGCAGTGGTTAACGCGCTTGCTTTCAGCGGAAGTAATTACGCGTTTAGTAAACTACAAAATAACGATGAGAGAAAAAGACATAACAGAGCTATGGAGCAACTAGCCGCTGCACAAGACACCTATGAAAAGCAAAGAATGGAGCAGTTAGATTTTATTAACGACAGACTTAAACAACAGGGACATGCAGCTTACACATTTAAAGATGTTGACCAGGCAATAAAAGAATATTTTCTAGTAACAGGCCAACAAGTTGAAACATTGCCCCCACCAAAATTCAGCGACTTTATCAACCATCAGAAAAACAAAAGATGCAAGAAATATTGTTTATTGTCTTTGGCATGACCGCTGTGTATTTTGTTGCACAAAGTATTGGCTGAATAAAAAATGAACAAGATCTATTATTCGCCAAAAGGATATTGGAAGGGAATCACAGCAATTAAAAAGCTAAGCCAAGCAGCGGGAGTCAGTGAACAAACAGCAAAAGAATGGTTATCTAAACAAGCGATTTGGCAAATTTATCTACCAGCGCCTAAAAACCTACAGAGACCACACTTTGTGAATACAACTCCAAACGATACCCATCAAATGGATCTTCTATATTTACCCCATGATACGATTAGACGAAAAAGATTTAAGTACGCACTTACAGTCATTGATATAGCTTCAAGATACAA
The DNA here is from genome assembly GCA_033310375.1 of Conus canariensis. Classification (NCBI taxonomy): domain Eukaryota; kingdom Metazoa; phylum Mollusca; class Gastropoda; order Neogastropoda; family Conidae; genus Conus; species Conus canariensis. Next base: position 15,869 of record JAMYXO010004661.1, on the reverse strand, counting down.
AGATGCGGAACCATTAACACAAAAGAGTGCTTCTGCTGTTGCTGTTGCTATACAGCTGATATACCAACGAGGACCCTTAACTTATCCTCGCATGATTCAAGTCGATGACGGAAAAGAATTTAAAGGTCAAGTGAATCAATTATTGTTAAAACATAGAGTTACCATTAAAAGAGGCATTCCGGGTGTTCACAGATCACAGGCTTTGGTTGAAAACTTTAACAAACAGTTATCTGAAAGACTTTTCTCCTACCAGTATCACAGAGAGCTGATTGACAATTCTCGCAACACAGAATGGGTAAAAAGACTGCCCTCAGTTTTGCGCGCAATGAATAATGAAGAATTTAAAGGGCTAAAACCAGTTCAAGCAATCAAAACCAAACGAATAAATGTTGCTATTGAAGACTCATCCAGTAAACTATTACCATTTGGTTTAAAAGTGAGATACCTTTATTCACCGGGAGAAGCGGAAGGGGACACTCGCATCAGGGCAACAGATCCAGTTTGGAGTGTTGATCCATATGAGATAAAAAAAAAATTGTGAAAATGAATCCGCCCGTGTATTATTTACGAGAAACTGACACAACAAAACGACCAGCCCCCCGAAGATCTTTTGTGAAGGAAGAACTGCAGATAATCCCGCCAGACACAGTTCCAGTCGCTTAGTTAATTTAGGCAAATACATTTGAGTTAAAATGGAAGCTCAAAAAAAATTATTTGCGTATAGATTTATTATCAAAACAATGATAAAGAATAAACTACCCATTGATCCTAATTTATATGAAAAAATCAAAAATCTTGAAAAAATCAAAAATCTTGAAACAACAACCACAAATAATCCAGCTATACTGGATAAAGAAATTACTGAGTATCTAATTGCGCTTGACCAAATGTCCTCCAGTGCCCAATTGCATATGAATACTCTGGATTAACAAATACTCTTTTTGTGTTAGTGCGGTCAAGAGACCGTTTTGTTACAACTGTTGTGTTAATCTCATGCAGATTAGATCGCAGCTTGTAATTGTCATGATGAAAAGTCTTTTTATTGAACAATGCTTCTTTGTAGTTGTCATGTGATATGTTTGACTGCACAACACTGCGAGATATTCCCTTTGCTTTTTTAACAGTTTTTGTTTGGCTAGCAAGACTGTACATTTTCGACCTTAAACCAATAAACTCCTTGATCACACCTCCAGATAATTCATCCTTCATCTTACCTAAAACCTTCTTATTAATAACTGAATGCAAAGGTGAATCTTTAGGGTAATCAGATGTGTCGTACCATCCGGCATGCTCTTTTGCTACTTCTAATTCCATGTCTTTGTAAAAATCTTCAGTAGGGATGTCGATTACAAAGGAATCTGTATCTGTGTACAGAACTCTGGACTCTGGATACAAGGGTTTAAAGTAGTCGTAAAGAAATTCTAACATCAAAAGCTTCGACAGCTCTAAAACAGTAAACCCAATAAAAACAGGTTTGTCCAATTTGACTTTCTTTTTTTTCATCATTATTCCAAAAAGCTGATCATGAAATCTTCTGAAGTCTTGGTAGTTGGGTTTTGACACCAGCTTAATTGCATCGTTTTCTCTGGTAACCAATCTAACATCTTTGCGCTTGTGTGGATTTTCCATAGTCTTTCCAAAACAGCTGTTGTTCATCAACTTGAAAAAGTCTTTTTCTGAAGCATCTGCGGATTTAGTTCTGAGATCAGTGTTCTTCATGATGTATGGTTTCATGAACTGTTCTTGATCAAATGCAATTATACGATGAACTGCTGTTAACTTTAAACCATGTCTTAAATAAAATTGGAGAAGTCTGTAATGACAGACAAAATTTTTTTTGTCACGAAGATTAGGCACAAGTTTAGGCGGTTCTGTCATTGACACCTTTAGGGTTTCTGCCGCTAATGGATAGTCATTATGGTAATCATGAAGTTCATGAGGATATTCTAAATCAACTTCTAGAATAAAGCCCTGTTGTTGATCAGCTTCTAGACTCTGAAGCCATTTTAAAAACTTTTGAATGTCTTTGAGTCCTGTGTACATTTTAAAGTTACGTAATGGAAGTGATTGACTCATAGCCCAACCATACAGATTGTTTGCATCTAAATACATGAGATAGTTAGACTTCCTACTTGGATCATAGTTGTCTAGGTATTTGTTGTTTGCTTTACAGTAATGGTGAGACGCCATACTAATTCCGCCACGCAATCCGTTTTCAATCATCTGAAGCATTGGTAGGTCAGACAACAGGTCAATCTGTACACCTGTATATTTTAAGAAAGCATCCCAACTCATCCCAGGCGCAGAAATATAATGCGCAGGATCTAGACTATAATGTTTCATGCAGGTCTTTCTGTAATTTTCAAAGACATCTGCTAACAAACAAGTATCCGCCATTAAATAGGAGTCATGGTAATCTCCCATTGTTTTAGAGTCTAATTTTTGCCACGCTTCTTGAGCATAAGAATAATCAGAATCACTGATGTCCTTTCCTCTAAGACTACTAAAGAACGCACCTTTAGGCGGAAGGGCTGTCTCTTCAAACCTTTCCCAGCTGTTCATGTACTCATAAGGATAAACGCCCTTTCTAATCACCGTTGGGTCAAAATATTCTTCCGTTATTGGGCAGGACTTTAAGGACATAGCCAGTGACTCTAATGATCCCATCAGGTGTTGCATAGAGTCATAAAAAGATAAATTATTTAAAGTGAAACACATGTACTTTTCTGATGACTGCGCAATGCATGACACCCTGAAATCGCTAGTTACTGCTTGCAATGTAAGATGAGAATCGTAACCTCGCAAGTTATGAAAGAATATAGGAAGTCTCCAAGTCCTAGGATCAAACTAGTTGAAGATTGCAATTGTTATGCGCTGCTCCTCTGAATTCCCCGCTAATGTGATCATGATCTCTTACTGTTGGGTTTTCTTTACTTGTTAGCTCTAAACCACAAATCCAACAGTGAGTGGCTGAGTCATAGCGATCTTGATCTTCAGGGGTCATCTTAAGATCGGATAGGTCTAGATTATTAGAACAGACATTACGAACTTCTTGCATGCGTTTTAAAAAATGTTTTGCTGCATGTGGTCCTCTGTATAATTCTGGCTTTGAATGTTCACCATCTGACCTGACAACAATGAAGGCAAATGAACAAATCTGGTGGTTATTCATTATAACCGTTTTTGGTAAATGTTTTGGAGCAGGTCCTTTATAAGGAACAATAAGCGACTCGAAGTCTGCGTAAACAACGTATGGCGACCTCTGGAGTTTTTTGTAATTCTTAAAACTAACCTTACTGCCTTCTCTTGGCATAATTAGTTCTGTATTGCAGTCCACTGGACTGAGACAATGTTTTACATGTTCGCTCGCAGCTTGAACGGACGGAATTCTTGTTAAACATTTTCTACAGAATTCTTGTTTGTGTCCATTTTTTGTAGTATGAACTAGTAATCTACTCATTGTGCGTATTAGCGTGTAGTGCAACCCATTAAGGCTTTGCATTAGGAGTAAGTCTACATGGCTCCTGGCTGGTTCTCCTATTGATGGACTGTTTTTTGACACTCTAATTGGTAGAAGACCTGATTTAACAGACCATGTGTAGACATTAACAGTTATTGGTGGATTCTGTTTTTCAAACTGATCAATCTTGTCTACAGCCATAGGAAATTCAAGGCCGTTAAAGTTAAGATCATTAGCCCACTGTAAATAGTTAGTAACTCTCTCTGCATTTTTTTTAACAAAGTGTAGCCTAGCAAGAACGCACCACATAAAACATTTGTTATCTGAATTCTTTATGTTCAGAACCGCTCTCTTTGCAACTAATTCTGGTGGTAGATGAATAAAAGACTTTCCTACAATTGGTTCGTATTTAGCCTGTTTTAATCTGATCTCTAATACTTTACCCTCTGACCAACCAGAGCCTCTCATTTTAGCTGCTTCAGAGGCGTCGTTAAACTGAGTAAGAAGTTGTTCTGCCCAATCAGGCGTTAAATCATTATAAGAAAGAATAGCCTGCTGTTTAGTTGAGACCCAGACTTCTAGATTTTCTTCGCTTATTGTTATGTAATCAACTAAAACAACTAACCTTACTTTAACTGGAGGGTTTATTGCTAAATAATTGGGGATTTGAGAAATAGCATACTCAACGCTTTCTAACACATTTGTTGGATTAATAACTTCTATATTTGTATCCTTCAAAGCTTTTGACAAACTCTCTTCTGCATCAAACCAAGAATCAAAATCAGTGTATTCCATTTTGAGCTTCTTTTCTAACTCAAAATATTTATTTAAATCAAAAAAATAAAAGTTAATCAGAATCAATATCAACGGTCTTTTTGTGCTTAGACTCATAAACTAAAGTATAAACACTCTTTGGGGTTGTTAATGTGAGCTGTTTAGAACAGAGTTTAATGTCTCGTTTACTTTTTTTAAGCATTCCTTTTTTATCTGGTCGGTGTCTGGTTGTTGAGAAAAAGTTGCCCTTGCCTTTCTTTGAAGATCAAACTTTTGTCTTTTGTAATCATTAAAATCGGCACGTAAACGACTAAATTCTTCATCCGTGATGTTCGAGTCGGCAAGTGCTTTATCAATTATCAGTTTGAAGGAACTAAGTTTAGCTGTTATTAGTTGAACCATAGCTGTGTGCTTTTGGAGTTTAGCTTTTATTTTTTTGCTGACAGCACTTACAGCTATTGAGCATAAACCAAAAGCTAAAGACAAACCGCCTAGAGGTAAAGCTGCCGGTGCACCTACGCCTGTTGCTAAGAGACCTACACTTGTTCCTGCTGATAGAGCACTAACTGTCGATGCTCCAGTATTAACATATGTAACAGCATTAAAGGCAGCAGAATACCTTCGTTTGGTCTTGCTGTATTTTGAAAGGTCCTGCTCTAGTTGGGTTTGCATTTGTGTAATGTTGGTTAATCTGAAAGTTTTTATGTCGGGGTTTTCGACAGAGTTGCCTACTATCTCTTCTGTAGCCACTTTTGGATAAGTCGTAACAGGCATGCTTTTTTTAAAAACAAAAAATAATTTAATATTGTATATCTTTTAATGTGTTATCTTGAATATTCAGCTGCGCATCATATATTAAAAACAAATATACATTAATCGGGGCATCACTCTCTTTCTTTTTATCAATTTGAATGGTTATTTGGTCTTTAACAGATCTTCCGCTTCCATGCAACTGATTATCCTCTGTTGACCTTAGGTCAATCCATAAACCGTATTTCGTTGTTAAATATTCATCAAGTCTAACATTATGAAGATGTAGATCTTTGGACACAAGATCTGCTGTTGGACATCTAGACCTCCCGCCTCCAAAATATTTTCTTGTTTCGTCAAAATGCTGATAAGGTTTAAGCCCACTACTGTAGATTTGGTTAGGACTGCCCTCAATTGAACATTGTACTTTCGTTATTTTAGGATTAATAAACTTTTCACTTTGTCTTTGGTATGGTTCTTTAACATCTTCACACAGCAATAAAATACCTTTAAGCGATCTTGCTGAGGCGCTAAAACTAAAGTTCCATATAGCGTCTGCCTTGCTTTTAGGATATTTAGTATGATGAATCACTCTTTCGTAATATATTGCTAATTTTGACTGATATTGTTGCTCAATCAGCCTTGCTAAGTTAGGGTTGCTAACAATGTCAAACTCTAACGCGATGTCAGAAATGCTGTACTTTGCATCGGCGGTTGTAGATTTAATAACGCGATTGTATTCATTAAAAGTTAGTTCATATGACAATCTGTCTTTTAATGCTCCTTGAAAGTATGGCGCATGCGCTTTTAACAACTCAAAATCTAAGGGTATGGAAAAGCGATTTCCATACGCATAACTTATAGCTTTATACTTGTTACCATCTTCAGCATCTGCGGCGCCTATTCTGTGTTTTAGTGCTTCGTTATTTTCGATTCCTTGAAACGCAAAATCGGCCCTTTCATTCTCGGTTAGCCATAGATCACAATAGATTAAAAATATGTCTGCATTGTGTAAAGAAAATATTTCTTGCCCCTCAAGTTTTATAGAAATTTTCTTAACAATTGCCCGTCCCAGATTCTGTACAACTGTCCTGTTAGGATCTGTTGCTGATTCAAGATCTATTTTGAAAGTAAGTCGGGCAGAGCCTGGTACAATCATTTCATCTGCTCCTAGGTCTGGAAATTTGACAGTAAGAATCTGATCTGAATCAATAGTAGATGGATTATTTGGAACAATAATATTTTGCTTATTTCCCTTCACGCCAAAGGGCTCTTTCAGTCTTCTATGCGGGTCAAGAATTGAGCCATATGCTTGTGACATTTTTTTATAAAACAAAAATAAAAAGTTAATTATTTTTAAAACATGGCAGGCATTGAAGATTATGATGTTTATGATCCTGGAGACGACATGAGTGAAATGACTCCTTTGACACATCCATTACAATCATTGCGGCGTGAATTAACAGAAAGTAAGGTCAAATCATTTTATCAAAGTTTAGGCCAAGAACCTCCCGAATTTATAGACCCTAATGATTTTGAAACAAAAGATGCCCATTTGTTTGTGAGAAACGACGAAGGACAACTTGTTCAGCTTACAACTAAACCAGACTCATCAAAGTTTTTAAAAAAGAGTACAATTAGACAAAGGCTCAGTGTGAGCGAACAAAATCGCCTTGGCATTACTAAACCAAAATTAGATAGAGAAGCAGTTGCTAAACTTCAAAACACACTACAAGAACTCCCAACAGAAATACAAAACATGGAACTTAAAGATTTAAGCCCAACAGCAGACGAAATAATACAAGCAGAAACCAGTTTTTCAGAAGCTTTAAAAACTATGCACGATCCGCCGCTACCTATGCGAGAAATAGTGGCCCTTGATCATGCTTTGAGAAGCATCAGAGGCGAATTAACAAACAATTTAGCAAAACTGGGTGAACTAGATGAGCATATAAAAAGAGAAAAAGAAAAACTAGTTGAGGCTGATGACCACAACTTAGGACCTGGTGTTAAAGAAAGAATAACACAAAGACTAAAAGATCTTGAACAAGAGAGATCAGCAAGACTAGAAGTGTTGTCTAATAACCGAGAACAATTACGAACTCAAGTGAGCAGAATAAGAGAAACTATCCAAAGAATTTTATATGAAGACACAACGTTAGCAGAACGAATAAGAACACTGTTTAGAGAGCAAGGTGTCACATTAGCAAGTGTTATAACAGCCTTAGGATTTGCAATAAGTACACTGGTGTTGGCTATTACAGGCGGTGGTGGGGGAGCAGTGCCACCAGGACCACCATCAGATAAATCATGGGTAAAAAAACAACTTGATCATCTTGCAAGTTTATTAAAAAAATTAGCCAGTAAGGCAATAGATTCTTTGCCTGGTATAATAGGGGGGATCGTTAGCTGGCTTTTGTCTGCCGCAAGTAAAGTAGTTGGCTTTATGGCTGAGCACTTATGGGCATTAGTTGTCTTAATAGTTGGGTTACTTTATAGTAAGATAAAGACCAAGTAATCCTAGGGCAGTTAATCCAATAACAAGTGCCGTCTTTTCATATTCATGGTCATTATTTTTTGAGGCCACGGGGATTGGATGGGGTTTTGAGGGGGGTTTGGGGGGCTCGGGGATTGGTGGGGCTTCTTTTTTTTTATTGCTATTGCTGGCTTAGAATTTATGTCGTTTTTTCCAACCTTCTCTTCTTTACCAGCCACAAGGATTTCATTATTATAGTTTATTATTGTTCCTATCTGAAGTCTGAGGTCAGAAGGCAGCATGTATAAACCAGTGCCGACAGCAAAGTCTACTTTCGATCTTACGTATTGCAAAACATTTTGGTACCTTTTAATACTTGAAGGTAAATCAATTGCAGAATTAATAGAATCCTCTAAATTTGCTAAATACTGTTTTTGGGCGTCAAAGCCAGTAGAAGGATCAATTATGTTTGATCTCGTTTGTGCTTGCGAACCTAGCAAACACCAAACATAAGTACGAATAGAGTCGTTTATTCGTTCTATTCCCGCTTTTGTTAGGCCCTTAGAGGTATCCAAAATAAATGTTGTCCATGCTGTTTTATGCTCTTGCTCTATGGACCCGAGGTGAACAGTTGTGCCTGAAGAGAAAGATGTGTAAGGAGGATTCCAATCATAGTTATACTTTCTGTGCACGCCCCAATAATAAAGAGTGCCTAAACCATGATTAAGATCCAACTTTTGTCTAAAGTCTGTCATTGGGTCAATATCAAATTCGTTACAGATCCTTTCAAAAGCCTTGTAATCTATTCTGTTGCTGAATGGATTAAACGTTTTGTCATTTGGTAATGGCGCTTGCAGTTCAGACAAAATACGTCTGAAGGTGTAATAAAAATGAAATCTATACACTGACCTTACCAAAGAATCAGGATGATTTAAATGATCAGCATACGACACTCCACACCCAGTTGATGCGCAAAACACAGCAAAGTTTAACTGGTTCTGATAAAACTGCATCGGATGACTGAACCACACTTTCGGGATGTAGTCGTTTTTAATAGGAGGGTTAAGATAACGATCCAATGGAGTACTAACCTTTACTTGAAAGGCGTCAGACTGAGTCACAGAAATGTCGAGGGTATCAGTTGTTATATTTTTAAGATTGTAGTGCGGTCCAACAGAATATTTTGCATTAGTATATTTGAATGCACTCATTTTTAAATTTGTTTTAAAAATGTTTGTAACAATAACAACTCAAGACAGTCCTTCGTTTTTAGAATATGCTATTGATAATAACTGCGGAACCCAAAGGGTCGCACTCCATGAAATTTTTTACAAAGTCGTATGGTTTAATATAAGCGAAGCCCAAAAAAATAATAAGATTAAAAAACTTGGCTATGGAGGAAACGTAGCTAGCCAGTTAACCATACCTGATGGTTATTACGGGTTTTGCTCACTGAAAGAAGAGTTGAGTAATTTCAACATTACTCTCAAACTTAACAATGCAAATCTAACAACAATGTTAACATTCAAATCTGAAGAAGAACTATATTATTACGAGTTTGATGAAGAGCTAGCTAAAATGTTAGGCTTAACATATAATAGTTTTATGGTTACGCAAAATGTATTTACTCATGAGGGAAGAAATCCGCTTGATCTTGCCTTATATCCATTACTCTATGTACATTTGGATGAGCTGAGCACTGATGAAAACTTATATGATGGAAGACCCTCAACTGTTTTAAGAGCTCTTCCAGCAGGTAAAGCTGCATATTGCGATTATGAAATTATACGATTCCCCAACTTACAGTTTAAAAAATTAGCTTGTGGGAGGTTTGGATCATTTAATATAAAAATCAAAGACAAAACAGGAAAAGTCGTCAAATGTAACAGCCTGCACATTGTTTTGGAAATAAAATAATACGTTGTTTTAAAAAATGTCACGTGGACCAGACGATTCGGGGGTCACATTAGCACCTGTAAGATGTATAACTTTAGAATTAAAAGACCTTGCAGACATAGAGGACTTTGAACAGAACGGTGAGATAGGCACTTTGTATGGTTTTGAGTACACTAAAGATGGTTATTATAAGCGCAAAGAGGTTAACGACAACAAAAGGTTTCCTAAACTAGAACAACTACGCAATCTAGAAGCAAATAATGCTGGACAGTATGAATATAAAATAGTTCGAAAAACTGACAATAAATGGCACTTAGAACCATATTTTGAATGGGACATAAAATTTGAATTCTTAAGCCCATTTACATTTTTTGACCGTCAAAAAAGTTTCAGAAAAGCATTGAACTCTGGCCCTTTACATGTAAGTCTTATGCCAGAGGACAACAGTCGGAGAGAGATAGAAATAAAGCCGTTTGGGGACAAACAGTACATCCTCCACAGAAGAGAATCGGTTTTAAAAAAAGCTTCTACAAAATTACAGTTCATTCCACGCACAAAATTAGGAGACACGTTCACAATGATATTTAAAATTTCTGTCTTAAAAGATGAGGCGAGAAATGGAGCTCTGGGCGTCAGTGACAATCTTATGAAAGGAATTCTTATTAGCTGGCAAAACTTAGACGTTGACAAACTTAAAGTTACTGTTGTTGTTCTTTACAATGGCGAGGATATTAAGGTCATAACAACAAGCAACAAAATTGATATTAGTCTAAATAGAAACGATCTTACAGAACTAAACTGGATTAATCTTACACATTTGGGCCTTATAGGGTTTTATTATACTGAACAAGTTTTGACAGAGAGTATGATAAAAACAATAACTGGATTAGATTAAATTCTGTTTTAAAACTATGGAGCAGACGACTTTGGTGTCAATGCCGATGTTAAACTTTATGACAAAAACCCCTCATTGTTCATTGATTTGTGGACAGACTGGTTGTGGAAAAACAATATTTGTCCTCGACCTATTACAAACGGTTTATAGTTATAATTTTGATCATATTGTAATTTTCTGTCCAACATTGAAGTGGAACAAAGCATATCACGATAGAAGGTTTATATGGACGGATGATGAAATCTATTTAGTTAATCCTAGCAATAAACTGAGTGAGTGTTTAGAACATTTTTTTAAACTGTTTGAAGGAACGCAGACATTATTTATTATAGATGATTGTTCGGCAGAAAAGGATATAGTCAAAAAAAGAAACACTTTGTCAAAACTGACTTTCAGTGGGAGACATGCTGGGATAAGTGTATGGATTTTAAGCCAAAAATATAACTCAGTTTTAAAAGACTTTAGAGAGCAATTAAAGACTGTAGTTTTATTTCACATGAAAGACAGAGACGCATTTGATGAATGTATGAAAGAAAACGATGTTATTGAAAATTCCCAAGAAAAACAAAGGATTAAGCAAAAACTAAAGTCTCAAAAGTTTTCTAAATTAGTGTTAAAAACAGATAATCCTACACATTATGTATGTTTGTAAATCTATTTAAGTACTTGTTAAGAACTTGATGATGACTTGTATAAGAATTTATTTAAGAATTTATTTTTACTTATAGAGAGAACTATAAAATGCCTATTCTGGATCGCCCGCCGGAGCAGCAGCTCCAACCGGCTTTAGCTGGTTGGAGCTGGCGGAGGTGGGTGAGCCAGAATCGGCATTTTATAGTTCTCTGTGGTCACAGTTGACTGGTCACAGGCTGTGCCCCAGAGATCAATGCCTGGCCAACAAGGGAACCTGATTACATGTCAGTGCTGTGTTTCACATCGATGTAGGCTGAGTGTGGTCAGAAGGTGAGACGGACACAGAGAGTGATAGAGACGGAGGGGGGGGGGGAGGCGGGGGGGGGAGGCGGGGGGGGGGAGATAGGATGAAGAGAGAGAGAGAGAGAGAGAGAGAGGGAGAGAGAGACAGCGAGAGAGAGAGAGAGAGAGAGAGAGAGAGATTTTGAAGAGAAGAGAAGAGAAGCAAGTGAGAGAGAGAGGAAGGCGAGTGATGAATAAACAGAGAGAGAGAGAGAGAGAGAGAGAGAGAGAGAGGGGTGGGTACGAAGGAGGTGGAGAGAGCGTGTGAGAGTGAGAGAGGGAGGATGGGGAGGGATGAAGAAACAGAGAGAGTGAGAGGGGGTACAAAGGAGGTGGAGAGAGAGAGAGAGAGAGAGAGAGAGAGAGAGAGAGAGAGAGAGAGAGAGAGAGAGAGAATGGGGGAGGGATGAGGGAATAGAAAGAGAGGGGAGGGACAAAGGAGGTGGAGATGAAAAGAGAGGAGGGAGGGAGGGAGGGAGGGAGGGAGGCAATGGGGAGAAATAGAGACAATACGAATAGAAAATATTTTACTCGGATTTAGGCCTAGGCTCCCTACCTATATTGTAGCGTACCATAGCTGAGCACACCACAACACACACACACACACACACACACACACACACACACACACACACACACACATACACACACACTGCTCATGAAAAGAAAGCGAGAGAGGGATGGACACAGTGAGAGAAAGAGAGAAATGGGAAGAGCTAACGCTAACGATAATGATGTCTTATTCATTCGTATATTCCTTAGAAGTCCAAAGCGGAGAGGAAACATGCCAAACGATAAGAAGAAATTTCACGAACCTTGATGTGCAAAATCAATACATAAATATGTCTGGTGTTTATGTAAATCACAATAACCTCACAGAGCTTAAAAGACGTATTTAAATATACAGGTAAAAATCAAGCGTTTTGATTTTTAGTGGCAACAGTATGACTAATCTAAATGTTGCTGTCCGTTATAAAACTTGGCAAGAATATATTTTGTTCTTAAATCATGAAGTACTGGACAACATTAAACAAAGTGAACTTTAACTTAAACACCTGTTTTAAATACGGGGGACAGCGAACCCTGTTCCCCACAAACAGCACAGTGTGATAAACCCACCCCTTACAAAAAGCCCGTATGGGACAAAAAATTCGCTTACAACACACCCAAAGAGGTACCACACCCCCTTAAAAACAAAACGTAGGGACAAAAAATTCCCCTTAAAAACACACCCCCGTATGGGACAAACTTTCCCCTTTCCCCAAACAGCCAGTATGGTAAACCCATCCCTTAAAACCCAAGCAAGTGGGGGAAAAACCCCCCCCCCCCCCCTTAAACACGCCGTATGGGAAAAACATCCCTTAAACACCACAGTATGGGACAACCACCCCTTACAACCCAGCAATTTGGGGGAAAACTCCCCTTTTACAACACAGCCATTTTTGGGAAAAAACCCATCCCCTTACAACAAGGACCAGTTGGGAAAACACCCCCCCTTCCCCAGCCCAGTGGGGGAAAACCTACCCCCCAAAAAACACAGACATTTGGGGGAACCACATTCGTTAAATACCACAGTATGGGAAAAAAAAACCCCTTAAACACCCCCACGGGGGACAAACTTCGCTTAAAAAAAAACACAGTAGGTTTACAACAATTCCTTACCCCACAGCACAGTATGGGAAACACCCCCCCTTACAACAAGGAATTTTTGGCAACAAACCCCTAAAAATCCCACACGTATGGTAAAAACCCCCTTAAACACGCAATTGGAAACCACCGAAACAGAAATTTGTACAAAACCCTTTCAAAACAGCACATATGGGCCCCAAACCCCCCTTCCCCACCACAAATTTTAAAAAAACACTTTTCCCTTCAACCCCCAACGTATGGGAAAAAACCCCTTTCACCCACTTAAAAAATTCCCTTAAAACAGCAAAAGTTTACAAAACCCCAAACCCCCCACCTTGGGACAAACCCCACTTTCCCTTAAAACACACCGATGGCAAAAAACCCAAACCACCTATAACAATTCACCCAACTCCACCTTAAAACAAAACACGCACATTTGGGGGGCACCCCCCCACACCAATTTAAAAACCCACCCCTTAAAAAACCCAGAACGTTGGTACAACTCCCCCTTACAAAAACTATTAAACCCTTTTTTCCCCCCAACAGTAGGCAAAAACCCCTTAAACCAACATAAAAATTTCCCCCACACAGTTGGCAAAACATCCCCCAACACACCCATTTCCCAAACCAACCCTTCAAAACCCTTTTGGGACAACAAAACCTTAAACTTCACTTAAACCCTCCCCTTAAACCCAAACAGAACACAAGTAGGGAAACACACCTTACAACACAACATATTGGTAAAACACATCCCTTACAACAACACAGACGTATTGGACAACTATTCCAAAATCAACTTACAAGTCACGTATGGACAACTACTTCCCCTTAAAACACGCAAGTATGGTACAACTCATTGTCCCTTACAAAACACGCACAGTATGGGACAACTCATTCCCTTACAAACACACAGTTAAGTACAACTCATTCCTTAACAACACAGCACAGTAGGGAAAACCATCCCCTTACAAACCAGCCCAGTATGGGACAACCATTCCCTTACAACACAGCACAGTATGGGTACACACATTCCTTACAAACACAGCACAGTATGGGACAACACATCCCCTTACAACACAGCACAGTATGGACAACACATCCCCTTAAACACAGCACAGTATGGTACCAACCATCCCTTACAACACAGCACAGTTATGGAACAACACATTCCTTACACACAGCCACAGTATGGGACAAAACACATCCCCTTACAACACAGCAAGTATGGGACAACACATCCCCTTACAACACAGCACAGTATGGTACAACCACATCCCCTTACATCACAAGCACAGTATGGTACAACACATCCCCTTACAAACACAGCACATTATGGGACAACACATTCCCTTACATCACAGCACAGTATGGGACAAACACATCCCCTTACAAACATCAGCACAGTTGGACAACACATTCCTTCAACCAACAGCACAGTATGGGACAACACATCCCTTACAACACAGCACAGTATGGACAACCACATTCCTTACAACACAGCACTGTATGGTACAACACATCCCCTTAAACACAGCACAGTATGGTACAACACATCCCCTTACAAACAGCACAGTATGGAACCAAACACATTCCCTTAACATCACAGCACAGTATGGGACAACACATCCCTTACAACACAGCCATTAGTATGGTACAACACATTCCCTTACATCACAGCACAGTATGTACAACACATCCCCTTACAATCACAGCACAGTATGGACAACACTCCCTTACAACAAGCACATTATGGAACAACACATTCCCTTACACACAGCACAGTAATGGGACAACACATCCCCTTACACTCACAGCACAAGTATGGGACACAACATTCCCTTACAACACAGCACTGTATGGGACAACATCTCACCCTTACAACACAGCACAGTATGGAACAACACATTCCCTTACAACACAGCACAGTTGGGACAAACCACATTCCCTTACAACACAGCTACAGTTATGGGGACAACAAATTCCCTTACAACACAGCACAGTATGGGACAACATACATTCCCTTACAACACAGCACAGTATGGAACAAACACATCCCCTTACAACAACCAGCACAGTATGGGACAAACTATTCCCTTAAACACAGCACAGTTGTGATACAACCCATCCCCTTACAACACAGCACAGTATGGAACAACACATCCCTTACAACACAGCACAGTATGGGACAACACATCCCCTTACATACAACAGAACAGTATGGGACAACTCATTCCCTTACAAATAAAGCACAGTATGGACAACACATCCCTTACAACACAGCACAGTATGGTACAACCACATCCCCTTACATCACAGACAGTATGGTACAAAAAATCCCCTTACAACACAGCACAGTATGGGACAACACATCCCCTTACAACACAGCACAGTATGGGACAACACATCCCTTACAACACAGCACAGTATGGTACAACACATCCCCTTACACACAGCACAGTATAGGACAACCATTCCCTTATCTAACACAGCACAGTATGGGACCAACACATTCCCCTTACAACACAGCACAGTATGGACAACCATTCCCTTACAACACAGCACAGTATGGGAACAACACATTCCCTTACAAACACAGACAGTATGGGACAACATTCCCTTACAAACACAGCCACAGTATGGGACAAACCATTCCTTACAACACAGCACAGTATGGAACTTCCTACAACACAGCACAGTATGGGACAACCTCCCTTACAACAGCACGATGGGCAACATCCCCTACACCAGCACAGTATGTAAACTCCTTAACACAGCACAGTATTCCCCATCCCTTCAACACAGCACAGTATGGACAAACATTCCTTACACCAGCACAGTATGGGACAACACCCTTACAACACAGCAGTATGGAACCCCCCCCCCCCCCCCCCCCCCCCCCCCCCCCCCCCCCCCCCCCCCCCCCCCCCCCCCCCCCCCCCCCCCCCCCCCCCCCCCCCCCCCCCCCCCCCCCCCCCCCCCCCCCCCCCCCCCCCCCCCCCCCCCCCCCCCCCCCC
>JAMYXO010004660.1:0-12500 GCA_033310375.1 Conus canariensis | reverse complement strand
AATCCATTCAACGGCGCTGCTTCTTACAAAGAAACGCTTTCTCTTTTCTTCTTATTATATTCTTCATATCACGATGAGTTCTTTTCTGACTGCATCGAACACTATCAGAACTCATCTTCATGAGAGGACCGCGATGAGCGTACAGACCGATGACATGAGCTGGAGCGTCATAGTCACAGCGTGTCAGACTCACACTCACACAAGGTCGACAAACAACCAGTCGGAGAAAACAAAATGGAGCTCCCCTTTTAAGTAATAAGTAAACGTGTACATTATTTACACAAAAGTTCTTTCGACTTTGGTTCCACAAAAAAAAAAACAAAAAAACCCAGACATATTTCAAATCACAGACATTGGCAGATCCTCACGGATTCAAAATGCCTTTTCTTTCACAGTTTGGTTATCAACAGTGCCACACAAAACAAAGTGTTAATTATACAAAGTGCCCTGGTCTTCACAGACCTATAACCGCTTACTTTCCCGGTGTAGGCCTCAGCCAGTCACAAAATCATTTCAACCTGTGCAACCTCTCATCGAGTTCCAACAACAACAAGCAAAAAAAAAAACTGTGCCTCTGTCTCTCTCAAAACAAACACAGACTACACACGCCCCTAATCTATCCAGGGGAAAGGTTCCTAAAAAAATAAAAGAAAAATGAATTAATCATATTTTTTAAAATCATATTATTCTTTGTCTCAAGAATATCAATCTTCATATTTTTTTTTATCTCTTTCACATCTTTTCACCGTATCTCCTCCGTAGGTTTGCCGAGCCTAACACAGGCCAGTAGTGGCCTTAATACAGTCACAGGTAAAGGCGGAGAACTATAGAGAGGCAGGACCGACTGGCTGATGCCTAGTTGATCACCTTGATCACCTCTCACCTGATTCTCAAAGTGCCAGACATGTGGTAATGATGACACATAGCACCTGTCGTCTCCTATAATACCCATCCCTTAGAACGGCATTCTCTCTCTCTCTCTCTCTCTCTCTCTCTCTCTCTGTGGCTCTCTCTCTCTCTCTCTGTGGCTGTCTCTCTCTCTCTCTCTCTCTCTCTCTCTCTCTCTCTCTCTCTCTCTCTTGCTCTGCTCTGCTCTGACACACAGCACCTGTCGTCTCCTCAAACATCCATCCCCTAGAACAGCTCTCTCCCTATGTGTGTGTGTGTGTGTGTGTTGTGTGTGTGTGTGTGTGTGTGTGTGTGTGTGTGTGTGTGTGTGTGTGTGTGTGTGTGTGCGTACGTGTTTACAATGTGTGATTTGAATTTATGTGAATATTTTTGTTTTATTTTGTTCTAAGCAGCTGCGACAAATATGTTGTTTTCACATTATAAGTTTCTTAGTTTTTTAAATGGACTCACACCTCTATAGAGTGTGTGCGCGCGCGCGTGTGTGTGTATGTATGTATGTGTGTGTGTATGTGTGTGTGTGTGTTGTGTGTGTGTACGCGCGCGCGCGCGCGCGTGTGTGTGTGTGTGTGTGTCTGTATGCGTGCGTGTGTGCGTCTGCGTGCGTGCGTTCGTTCTTTGTGTGCACGCACGTGTTTGTGTTGCAGTGTTTAACTAGATAATTAAAGGAAATATAGGCAGAGAATCAGTTGCAGCAGATCGTCTCCTCCTGTCGACTTAACAAACCCCCTACAGACAGAAACCCACCATTATCAGTCTTCCTAATGAGGAACACTGAGGCCACAGCACTCTGACAAGACCTGGAAATGACAGTCACCCTCCACTAGGATCGGAACGATGGGCTCGTGCATCTACTTCCATTCCAAGACTGAGCGTGTGCAAGTGTAAGCATGTGTGTGTGTGTGTGTGTGTGTGTGTGTGTGTGTGTGTGTGTGTGTGTGTGTGGCGCGCGCGCGCGCGCGCGCGTGCTTCAATTTAACGTCTGTTCACATAATGCGATTTTAGACCTAAAAAAATTGTCAGTATATGAGGCAAAAGATGAAGGCTAGTGGAACTGATGCCAAAGTGCAAAAAGCCAGGAAGAATGAACACCGCATAAATCAAACAAACTAACTTAATCATAGCAAACGTCCAGCTGAACTATGAAACAAACTACCTACCTTGCGCTGAAGAGATCTAAGCTAAGTGAAAAATTCGTTCATTTTCATTGTCCTATTTGTTTGTGTCTTGCCTGAAGAAGACCTAAGAGGTCGAAACGCGTCGTGTTTTGTCTTGTGACTCGTTTGTCCACGTTCTCTTAGCGGTTCGCTAACATTTATTTAACATTTGTTATGAAACAAACATTCGCAAATTTTAAACACCAACAGAAACTTATCACTGACTTTCTCTATCGAATCTTTGGATAAATTTGGCCACTGAGATTTCCTAGTAGCACACAAAAACTACGTGGGAGACTAAAAGTCATTCTTCACAACAGCATCTGACATTTTTGCTAAAACTGTGTTTGAAAAGCATTTAACTTTAACCTGTATACAAGCGATGCAATACTATCTTTCTCTGTCTGTCTGTCTGTCGTCTGTCTGTCTGTCTGTCTGTCTGTCTGTCTGTCTGTCTGTCTCTCTCTCTCTCTCTCTACATGCGTGCGTGCGAGTGTGTGCGTGCGTGCGCGCGCGCGTGCGTGTGTTGCATTGGGGGCCTGTGAAATAAACTTTTGGAATAGGCTAAGGGAACAGGACGGTTAAACTGGCAAGAGGATGGAGTGGGCACGTGAAGGAGGATGGGGGGGGGGGGGGGGGGGGGGGGGGGGGGGGGGAGAGAGGCTAATGGATGAGACTTGTGAAACAGGCAAGCTTGGTAGGCTGGAGTAGGGGTGGGTTAATGGAGAACGCTTGTGAAGTGGCCTAATGCATTATTGAAGTAGGCTTTTAGGACACAGGCCAATGGCTGGACTTGTGGAGTAGGACTGTGAAATAGGCTTGTGAAGTAGGGTTAGGACACACACACACACACACACACACACACACACACACACACACACACACACACACACTCACACACACACACACACCTCTGAAGTTGTGGTGCCGACAATAATATTAGCTAGGAAATCAAGGTCGCGTTGGATTTCTCCCTTGGTTGATGGAGCATTCGTCAAATCTCTACTAAGGTATTCTCTTTCCAACTTTTTTTTTTTTCTTTTGGGTAGCTATCGTCTAACCCTGCACTGCATATGTGGTGTAGAGTATATGGACTACTCTGCACACGGTGATCCGCCCCACAGGAACCTGATGTTAAAAATGAAACACGAGCAGACTTACGGGGTAAAATAGTGCTTTAGGCTTGTGGAGTAGGCTTGTTTTGGGGGTGCCGAATACATGGAAAGATAAGTGACTCTTTGTCCTTTGTTCGTACAGTCCTAAATGTTCAATGCTATCTGTTTTTGCCTGAAGAAGACCCAAGAGGTCGAAATGCGTTGTGTCTTGTCCTGTGCTTTGTTTGTCAATGTCCTTTGCGGTAACTAACCCCCTCTCTTTCTAAATTTTGTGGAAGTAGGCGAGTGAAGTATGGTTGGCTCACTGAGTACGCTAATGGAGTAGGCTTTTAGATTAGGATAATAAAATAATGTAGGCTGGTGCAAAAGGCTTGTGGAATGCGCTAATGTTGGCTAATCGGGTAGGTTTATTGAGTGGGGCTACGGAGAAGACTAATGAACTATGAAATTTTGAGGAATAAACTAATGGAATATACTAGCGAAGTAGAATTGCCGGACAGAATTCTGGAGTCATTTTGTGTAGCAAATTTGAGTAATATTGAGAAGAAGGCTAATGGAGTAGTTTTGAGTAACATACCAACGGAGTGATTTCGTGTGGTAGGCTCCTGGGGTAATCTTTTGTGATGATGGGATATTCTTGCCGTACAGCCTAGTAGGGAAATCCTGTTGCATAGGCTGATAGAGTAATCTTGTGAGTGCGCTGGTGCAGTAATCTTGTGGAACAGGTTAGCGGAGTAAATCTTGTGAAGTAATCACACTGTACACCGGCGCACTAAACTTTACCTGCCAAACCTGAAACAGATTGAGGTGGAAGGAAACCCAACAAACCACTGACACCTTTACCATGCGTTCGGCCCAATACTGAGAAGCGGCGCAAAGCTTTCACTCTTTGTCTGTCTGGTTCAAAAACAACAACAACAACAACAACAACAACAACAAAAACTACAAACACCCGGTGTAAGTGCAAAATATATTTCGCTTTATTCAAAGCTTCTTCAGTTGTAACCATGGACCGAACTGAAAGAATGAAACACCGAACTTAAAACGTAAACAACTGAATTAAAATCAAAAACTATGCCTACCTAAAATACATTCTTTGTCTGTCTGGCTGTCCACAGATGATCAAACCGTCAGCGAGGCTTCCGGGTTGCTTGTAGCCTCATTGTCTGCCTGTGTCTGTGCTCCTCTTGTTGCAAAGTGAACGACATCGGGAGCCAGCCATGGGACGCTTATCAGAACTGTGCAGCATTCCCATTTGTCACCTTCTTAGTGCTACTGTAGTAGCACCGATAGGGTGACAAATGGGAATGCGGCTGCTGCCGCTAGTAGTGTCAGCTGACTCAATGTTCGACGTCTGCACCAACTGAAACGACACTACTCACAAGCTGGTCATCTTCGGAAAACGTTAACAGAAAAGAAAGGCTGTACAGATATAAACTGCAGCCGCTACTTTTTTTCAGTTGTAGTGCAGAAAGAAGGGCTTCAACTGTGATGGAATTACGTCCCTTGAAGACAGTGACTGTAAAAACTGCTGGCGCTGGAAAAAGACTGGATCTCTGCATATCTTTCAGCAAAAAAAGAGTTAATGAAAATGCCGTGGCTTGAAACGGCTTGTGCCCGAGCACCTATTATAGCGAGCAGGCTTTACGTCTCTCTCTCTCAGGTGCTGCTTCCACTTGGGACGAGAACGAAAAATATGGGGCAGGTCTTATTCGAAGAGGGAGGAAACAGTTCACCTAGTTTAATGGCAGTCATTCTCTGTCAGGCGCCATTTTGCACACTGCTAAAGTGCACGCGCTTGCCATTCCCTCTGGCTTTACATCATCCGTATGCTTTTAACTGCTGTTATACATCGCATTCAACCGACTTTCCGCTGACTGAGAGAGAGAGAGAGAGAGAGAGAGAGAGAGAGAGAGGAGAGGGAGGGAGGGAGAGAGAGAGAGAGAGAGGGGAGAGAGAGAGAGAGACAGAGAAGAGAGAGAGAGAGAGACAGAGAGACAGAGAGAGAGATGGGGAGGGAGAGGCAGGGGGAGGGGACAGAAAAGTAGAGAGAGAAAGAGGGGGGAGGGGAGAGAGAGAGAGAGAGAGAGAGAGAGAGAGAGGGGGAGGGAGGGAGAGACAGACAGACAGACAAACAAACAAAGAGGCAGACAGACAGACAAACGATTGACATGTTTCTATAGTTTTCCTTCCTGTAGATCACCTTGCACTGACTGCTCGTCTCCAGTTTGCATTTGCCATTTCTGGAACTGCGCTCTTCTGGTTTCATTCTTACGTCTCTGGTCGAACTCAGGTTGCTTCCATAAAGGGTTGTACCTCTTCTCTTGCACACTTGCAGTTCTGAGCTCCACAGGGATCTGCCCCTATTCCGGGCCCCATTCTCACTGTCTTCAATACTCACCTTCTCTATGACATCATCCCACAGCATATTCTGTCTCACCACAGTTTCTGTGATGATATGAAACTACATAAATCTGTTGAATTGTCCAGAGTAGAATTAATCATTCGGATACACAAGCATGCATTTTTTTAATATGAAACCTTGTTTGCCACACAATAAGCTACAGCTGAATAATGTCAAGATAGCAATGGTTTTCATTTGCAAACAAAAGGGTTCTTTTCCTTTTAATTTGTTCCAACAAATACCCAGATTTACAACTTTGTTCATACCAGCCGCCGTGGCGAAGTGGTTAGCGTCGCGGAATCCCAGCTTGGAGGTCGTGGGTTCGAATCCCATCAGTCATGTGGGTTTTTCTACCCGACCGGCTCCTACCCAGAGTTGAGTTTGCTGCGGACTCAGTTGGGAAGACTGGGACCACACAGTCGAGTTTCATCCACTTAATGGATGCGTTTCTGAGAGTGTTGCTCAAATTTCCTGACCAACACTGCAGGTGCCTGTATCTCTCGGGCCTGCTTGACGCTTGGATATATTATGAAAGGAAGCGTAGAGTACAACCCTGTCTTGTAGTCTCCGACCGAAATGGAGGTCCGTGGCGTCATTCTCATCGATCAGCATTAAAAAAAAAAAAAACTGTCTCAAATTCTGTGGCCCATCATGCCCTCTCATGGTGACCTCAATTTCGATGTCCTCTCCACGTCTGTGTCCTTGGTTTGGTTCCGTCGGGGTCACTGGTATCGGCGAGTTCATGGGGGCTGTCGTTGGACGGACGTGGTGGCGCCCCCCCTCCAGCTCACTCACGCCAGCTCCGCGACTGGGCAGTTGTTGTCGTCAGTGGAAGGGTTAGTAGGTGGTGTCCTGCGTATGTAAGATCAGAGCGGGCGTTACTGCACACCACCGGGGTGGCTCGGCGGCAGTGCAGTGTCTCCTCCGGTGGGTTGCCTCTTGACGACTTGACATTGACTGCTCCGTGTGGTTTTGCCGGTGCCGGGGCTGCGGTGGGGCATGGCGGCGTGGGGTGCACTGCCTCTGGGGTGGGGCAGAGGTTGGGACAGAAAAAAAAAATGTTCATAGTCTTGTGACGCCGGATGAGATACTATCATTCCAGCTGCACATCTCCTCCGTCTTCCGTGTGTGTTATCTGGAACTTCGCCACCTTAGCTCTTCTGAAGATGCGACCAAAAAACTCTAATCTGTGCCCTTGTTCTTTCACCGCTTGCTGTGGTTCTCTTCTGGCTGGCTGTCCAAAACATCTCATTCGTCAGTCACAGAAAGTACAGACTAATGCAGCCAGGCTAGTTTTCAGATGTTCTAAATCCGCTCATGCTGCCCTCTTCATCATTCTCCTCGCTGGCTTTCTGTTGTAAAAAAAAAAAAACAACAAAAAAACGAATTAATTTCAGACGATCTGTGCTGAGTTTTAAATTCTGAATGGTCAAGCTCTCTCATGTCTCTCTATTCTTCCTCAGCTGTACACCCAGCCCGGCTTTGGCGTTTCTCTGCTCATTCTCATCTCCTTCAGATTCGTCGATTCCATTTCAAGACTTTCGGAGAGCGCTCTCTCTCTTTTCAAGCGCCCTCTGCATGGAACAAACCTTCTGTCTCTCTACGTCTCGAATACCCTCTCTTTTCTTCAGGTCTTTTCCATTGACTACACTTTTCACCCCTCATTCCCTTTTACCTTATGTGTGTGTGTGCGTGCGTGCGCGCGCGCGCGTGCGAGCCTATTCACAATATGAGGTAGGGGGAATGGGACGTAGCTGAAATAATCGACTGGAATGAACATGAATATGAAATACAATACTGAAGTTCTTCATGACAACGAAAATGGCATTAAGGAAGTATAACAATGTAGCCTATGAACGTCACAGTAAGGGTTAAACCAAGTCACTGCGAGAAATATGACTATCGTTCAGTTACGGTCACATCGTGTCCAGATGAGGATTTCCGTCAACACCAGCCAGGTTGTGGAGGCGGTCTTCTGTCCTGAAGCTGCTCCTGATACTGCCCAGCATTTTTGCATTATTTGCTAAACATGTCATTATTTCATGAAATACAGTGTTGTGTCTGTCACTCTCGTAAAGCACTCTTTCATCGCCGGTTCTGAGTTCTTCACAGATATGGAATGTTGTTGCATGCCACACGTGTCGAATACACTATCGGCAGTTCTCTACTGTCATCAGCATCATAAATGATGACCACTCTCAATCACAACAGGTATTTTCCAACACCTTCTCATCGTCGGGATGTTGCGTCAGCGATTGTGTACAGGTGTCAGTTTGTATAAACTGACTTTCTTCGCCAATCAATGCGCACATTCCGCCGCACAAAAATCACCGACACTATTATTTCCGAAAGTGTCCGCTGCGGTAGTGTTTTCCTTGAGGTTTAAACAAACTTGGAGGAGCTGGGAGAAAGTGAGCGGAAGGGGAGGAATAACACCTTGCCGTTTCCTCTTGAACTGAAGAATCCCTGCGCGCCTCGGCTCTCCTCCTATCTCTGATGACTTGGGACGGACACTTCCGTCCATACAGAGCTGTGTCACGCTGACTGGGTCGGCATGTTTGACGCGCTGGAGTCAGGCGAAGAACAACAACCGCTTGACTCCCTTTACCTTCGATTTGGAAGGAAGACAGGACCATTGCTGTACGTGGCGTGTTGAAAACACTTTCTAAATGTGGAAGGGCATGCTGGACATAGTTTGGTATTTTGTGGCAATTGTTTGTCCGCTCTTAGAAATCCTTCTTGCTGGCAGCCAAGCAAGGGAAGCCCGAGAGAGAGAGAGAGAGAGAGAGAGAGAGAGAGAGAGAGAGAGAGAGAGAAGACAGACAGACAGACAGACAGACAGAACAGACAGACAGACAGAGACAGACAGACAGACAGACAGACAGAGAGGGTGCGAGAAAGAGATGGGAAGAGAACACTGAACATTTTTTTTAATGTCATTAGCTATGCTGCTTTGATGACATGGGGGTGCAAAGCAAAAAAGCAAATAAACCTAAACAGTAAATCACAACACACATGAATTAAAACAATGCTACTATTCCATGCGCCGTAAGCCTGAATACCGACCATCCAGAATTATACACCTTCAAGAATTCGCAATGCAATAACAATCAAAAACTAAAACGTCGTACCGTCTCCTTTAAAATTCGTTATATCTTTTAATCACCTCGGTTTGAGTTCTTCTTCTTATTTCGAATGTTCAATGCCTTCCGCAGTATACTTGCAAGAGATTTCACACAGCCATCGTCGTAGTTCAATTTTAGCACTCTAACTGTGTCCTCATTTTCAACAATATATATTTTTTTTAATTGAGGAGAGAGAGAGAGAGAGAGGAGAGAGAGAGAGAGAGAGAGAAGAGAGAGAGAGAGAGAGAGAGAGAGAGCAAACAAAGAAACAGAGAGACAGGTGCAGAGAAAGAAAGAGCAAGAAAGGAAAATGTTGAAATAGAGGAAACTGGTTTTCATGAAAGCATGCCCTCCATCCCCACCTCTCTCTCTCTCTCTCTCTCTCTCTCTCTCCCCTCTCTGTTTCTCTTTCATCCTGCCCCCCCCCCCCCCCCATCCCACCTATTCCGTCCCACCCTAACTCTTTTGTTCTCGCCTCCCACCCCTTTTATCTCTCCTTTTTTCTCTCCTTCTCTTTTGCTTCTCTCTCCTCTCTCTCTCTCTCTCTCTCTCTCTCTTGCTCGCTCGTTCGCTCGCTCGCTCACAGCACCAACAACAAAAGCAGGCTCCTCGGAGAAAGGAGAAATCCCGTTGCTTTTACGCACTGTTTGTTGTAGAAACATCTCATCATTTCAGCATCATGGGTTTTTTTTTTTTTCTTGTGTAGGAAGGGTTCCTTCTGCTCAAGCTGCACATTTATTTCTCTTTTTCTGTGGCAGCGATACATCATTGGTTTCTTTTCAGAATGACCTTTTTTTTTTCTCATATGACAACCATGCATCCTATTTACTGCGCCGTGTGGCTTCAACAGCAGCTGGCGCGCCTATGCGCCACGATCGCGCTCGCATTGCATACACGCCACACACACACACACACACACAACACACACACACACACACACACTCTCTCTCTCTCTCTCTCTCTCTCTCTCTCACAACACACACACACACACACACACACACACACACACACACACACAGATACAAGAGAAGGAGAGGGAAGGAAGGAGTACGAAGAGAGAGAGAGAGAGAGAGAGAGAGAGAGAGAGAGAGAGAGAGAGAGAGAGAGAGAGAGGAGACGATGACGACGAGACGTAAACATGCTTTTTTACACATATGAAGAATTGAAATGACAATGTCACCTCGAGAGTTTATGCCAGATCATCTCTAAAAAAAAAAAAAAAAAAAAAAAGAAAAATCCACTTTCTCACTTTCAATATTATGTCAGCATCACTGAATCAAAGCTTTTCTCCACTGCAGACCTATCATGTTTTACTTACGCGTCAGCAGCATGGAACAGGTGCAATGATGGTCACAAAAATGCTGAAATGGTCTCTCCTCCGACGAGCAGTACAGCTCCTCCTTCCAGCTTAGCTCAATTCACGTCGTGTACAGCCCACCCACCCGACCACAACATGAATGTAAAAAGGCATCGCATTGCAAAATGTCCATTAATTCACACCACGTTACATGACCGGCCTTATCACAAGAGTGAACAGAGCAATTCTGAATCTTAGATATTCCTCCTATACAACCCATACACTAATCAGTTCAAAATACGCCTAGCTTCCTCTGAACTACATGTCTAAAGTTAATTCAAATTAATCTGCGAAACAGAAATCACTAAACCATTTCTGAAACATTGACTTCAACATGTCATCTCTGGAACATGTCATCTTGTAACTAACGGAACAATATTTCAGAAACATCGACATCAATATGTCACCTTCGGACCGTTTCATGTTTTAACTAGAAGGTTGCTCGGGAGAATGCAGACCTCTGTCATGGCTGAACGAATCATGGATCTGTCCCTCAGTGTTTCCGTTCAGTGAACAGTGTGTGATACTCTAATGAACCATATGAACAAATTCCAGACCCGTCGTTTGTTTCAGATGTGCGTTCATGTGTCCACGTTGAAATCTAATGAATTATGTCCTCCTTGGGACACTTTCAATATATCCACCAAGTTTCGTTAAATTAATTCCAGTAATTTTTTTTTCTTTTCGTAACATTTTTTATACAATAATTTTGGGGAACGATCCTGGATGCCCCGATTAATTTGGACTTACATCACTGATGTACACCAAAACTTAATGGCTTCTGGCCTGGGGCATCTTTTACAGAGACTTAAGTGAATTAACATATTATATACATGCTTGTGATACGGACTGGCGGTCAGTATCTTTTTGAAAGATACAAATGTAACTAGTATATACAGAATATTCAGATAGCAGAGTTTGGACCATTCTCCTCTGCGGTGTATTCTCTTCTGGGGTGTATCAGTGTAAACAGAAAGTCTTCAGTTTAATCAACCTTCAGGTCCATGGATTATGGCAACTGACAGTAACCTTTACCCAACGCCAACTATTTGACATCACTGGTTATTTCACATCTGTGGAAACTTTGTCGTGGTATCCTGATCATGAAATGGGTTAGAACAAAAATGACATACAGAAAGAACCCAGGATCAGCTGTTTGATCCGGATCCACTGCACAGATCCCCCACCCCTCCCCACCCCACTCCCACACACTCCCTCAGTGTGATGAGCTCTGAGCTCCTTCCTGGTCCTTTCTACCTAGCTTCATAAAAATCCGTTCTGTAGTTTGAACATGTTTTTGCACACAAAGAAACAAACACTAAACAGGCGTGGGCGAAAAGGAAACCTTTGCAGAGGTAGCCCCAGGAAAACTCCAATCCCGCTGTGTGTAAGCTTTTCTAAAAGACGTTATTCAATTATACCCCCTGAAAACCCAGTTCCCATACTCCCCCTCGCTATTCCATCTCCAAATACTACTACTCTCCCCCCTCCCTCTCTATCTCTACACACACACACACACACACACAACACACACACACGCACGCACGCACGCGCGCACGCGCGCACACACACACATACACACACGCACACACACACACACACACACACACGCGCGCGCGCGCGCGCGCGCGCACACACACACACACACACACACACACACACACACACACACACACATGCGCTCACACACACTCTCTCTCTTTCACACACACACACAAACACACCACACACACACACACACACACACACACCACACACACACACACACCATCTCCGTGCCACCAGCCACTGCTTCAGCTGCCGGCAGAATCGATTCTCTCCATTCAGGGGGTCGGGGTACATATATCCTGGGATTAGGCTACTGCTGACGCGCATTTGGGGGGGGGGGGGGGGGTATGAAAGGGGGAAAAGAAGGGACAGGATGGGGGAATGGGCAGTGGAAGGAGGGTGAAGGGGGGGGGGCTAACAAGACCGAGTGAGGCATGAGGGAGAAGACTTCACAGTGGCAGAAGCAAAGAAGGGGGGAGGAGGGGTTGGGGGTGGGGGGGAGGGGTCTGGAAGGGGTTGAATGGGTTGAGGAGGCTGGACAGTGGGCGATGAGGATGATGACAGTTGAGACATGAAGAGGGATCTGACAACAGTATTGATCCAGCGCCATTGATTTTTTTTTTTTTTTTTTTTTTTTCTTTTTTATCGATTGGCATATGTCTAAAGAAAATAGCAACGTCTTTTGTGTCTGGTCTCTACATTCTTCCTGCGGCCTTAACTGGTTGTCCGTTCCATTGATCACACGCAGCTGGCATCTGTTGTGCTGGAAACACAGTAGTGCTTTCTTTTAGTTTTGTTCATGAGCCACGGTGGTCTCTTTCTTTAGAGGTTTCCTGTCACTGGTCTGGTCGGATCTCTCTCTCTCTCTCTCTCTCTCTCTCTCTCTCT
>JAMYXO010004659.1:15000-17002 GCA_033310375.1 Conus canariensis | reverse complement strand
CTCTGTCCGTCTCTGTCTCTATCTGTCTCTCTACCTCTCTCACTCTGTCTCTGTTTCTGTCTGTGTCTGTCTTTGACCCTGCCTGCCCCCCTCCCTCCCTCCCCTCTCTCTCTCTCTCTCTCTCTCTGTTTGGCACAGGGTTTGTATGAGTGTAAATCGAGACCCAACAGCTCAAAGCATTATTTTCTATTCTGTCCTCCGTCTCGGAGCTTTCACTACGAGAGAGCAGAATGTTTATGACGGTTTCCGTTGCAAATGCACTGAACACGTGTACAGATAGGGATCCTTATTGTGTAAATCGCCCTGCACCCGAGGGCTGTGTGGATGGATGAGAGGAGAAAAAAAAGTATCAGCATATAGGTTTTGTCTATCTGTCTGTCTGTCTGTCTGTTTAAGTCGCTTGTCAGACTGTGTTTTTTTCCTTAACTCTCTCTCTCTCTCTCTCTCTGTCTCTGTCTCTCTCTCTCACACTCACGCGCACGAGAGAGAGAGAGAGAGAGAGAGAGAGAGAGAGAGAGAGAGAGAGAGAGAGAGAGAACGTTCGATTGCATGCACGCACACACACACACACACACACACACACACACACACACACACACACACACACACACACACACACACACACACACACAACGAAGCAAAATGTATTTGTGGAGAACGAAGAATAACCAGCAAGCATCTGCTGTTTGACTGTTTACCTCTTCCAGCACATTTACCACCGTTATCAGGCATGTCTTTACGTGATGTCTTTTCAGATTTAAAGCTTGCCTTCAGTGTTGTTTTCTCTTTAATTTGTAGTCCAGTTAAGCATTTACTTTAAGCTTATTTGCAGGTATGTTGTAGGGATGCTTAGAGGGGCATATATATGCACTTAGATAACCACATTATGCATACACTTACATAGTCACAGACATCTCTCTCTCTCTCTCTCTCTCTCTCTCTCTCTCTCTCTCTCTCTCTCTCTCTCTCTCTTCGTCTAATATCACATATGTGAAAAGATGTAAAACTGAAGTACTACAACACACACGCGCTTTCTCTCTCTCTCCCCCTCTCTCTCCCTCCCTCCCTCACACACACACACACACACACACACACACACACACACACACACACACACACACACACACACACACACACACGCACGCACGCACGCACGCATACAGGGAGAGAGAGCGGCACACGATAAACTCTCACACAGGGAAGTAGATGCTGTGAAGGAAGCGGAAGGGGTGAGAAGAGAAACACCAGGAAACGGGAATGGGGATAAAACAACAAAACCGTCAACTTTTTTTTGGCTTTCCAAGTTTGTCCATTCTCCTTTTCTCCTTTTACCTAAACATTAACAAAAGAGCTTAGAGGCAGGAGGATTGGGGGGTGGGGGGTGGGTGAGGGGGCGGAGGGAGAGGGGGGGCGGGGGGGGGGGAGGGGGGGAAGGAGAGGAGGAGGGGAAGAGGCGGAGAAGCCATCAGGAAAAAAACAACAGAGTTGCGACACAGCCTCGTTCAAGTACTTTTTCCTTGTTGTTCCTCCGCCAGGGAGCTATGTTTTCTCCTGCGTGTGTCACGGATTTCTTTCTTTGTTTTTCTCTGTACAAGATTACCGAAACGCCACCGAAGCGGTTTTTTTTTTTAAAGAAACTGAGTGGAAAGATAAAATATAGCCCATGCACAAACTCATTTTACTTTGGAGTGGATCTGACGCATGGATCTGGTTCAAACGGCAGATCCTGGATCTTTCTTCCTTTATCACGTGTTTCTAACCTGCCCCACATAAAAGTGCATTGCAGACTTCACAGGTATGATGTGATTAGTGATGTAGAGGTTGTCAGTTTCAAACCTGCCCCACATAAAAGTGCATTGAAGACTTCACAGGTATGATGTGATTAGTGATGTAGAGGTTGTCAGTTTCAAACCTGCCCCACATAAAAGTGCATTGAAGACTTCACAGGTATGATGTGATTAGTGATGTAGAGGTTGTCAGTTTCAAACCTGCCCCACATAAA
>JAMYXO010004658.1:0-17004 GCA_033310375.1 Conus canariensis | reverse complement strand
GGGAGCAGCTGGCAGATGACGTCATCCAGGAGGTCATCGCTTTTGGTGGTGGCTCCGTCATGGTATGGGGGGGCATCAGCAGTCACCACAAGACTCCCCTGTACCATGTGGATGGCAACCTGAACGGCCAACGCTACCTGCAGGAGATTTTACGGCCTTTGGTTGTCCCAGCACTCCAGCAGATTGGGGCTCAGGCTGTGTTCATGGACGATAATGCCACCCCACATCGTTGTCGAGCCGTGAACACTTTTGTGGTGCAAGCTGGCATCACCAGGACGCCATGGCCGGCAAACAGCCCGGACATGAACCCCATTGAGAACATCTGGGGCGAGCTTGGGAGGAGAGTTCAAGAAAATCACCCTGTTCCGGCAAATCGACAGGAGCTGCTGCACTACCTGCAGCAGGAGTGGGCAAACCTCCCCCAGGCATTCATTACAAGAACAGTCAACACCATGAGGCAGCGCTGTGTGGATTGTGTGGCAGCACGAGGGGGGCACACTCGGTTTTGATCAGACTGTAAAGAAACACTCTTTTTATGAATGTCATTTTGGGGGGTAGTCTCATTCAGGCTCCCCTGTCTAATCAGAAAGAATGATTTTTTCGATGAAAGTGATAAAATGTTGTTCACTGATAATGAAATTAAACATTTATAAAGTTTCTGTCGTTTGTCGGTTTTTCTTTCTATGTTTTGTGAGACTGTGTATAAGTGGTCCTTAATTAAAGTTCAACCCTGTACTTTGGGGTTTGCGCTGTGTTTGTCAGACATAATTTGTATTTCAGCTTAGGGGGGCGGGGGGGGGGGGGGGGGATGAGGAGGAAGTGTGGGGGGGGGGGGGGGATGTTATCGTTGGTGTTATTGGTGAGAGGCAAGTCTGAACCTGAAGCGGTCCAGGGTCTCCGCCGTCACCACATCCTCTGGTAATTTGTTCCACTCTGGGATGGTTCTCGGGAAGAAGGTCATTTGTCGGTAGTCTGTCCTGCATTGTGGGATGTCGTAGCTGCAGCTGTTGTTTTGTCTTAAACTTCTTCTGATCTTGGATTTCCTGGGCAGGTACTTGGAATTGATGTCAACAAGATTGTGATGAAATTTGTACATCATTTCCAGTCTGGCATTTTGTCTGCGTTTCTCTAATGTAGGCCACTTCAGAGAGCATAGGATTTCATCTACACTGGTTGTGGGTCTGTGGCTGTGTGTGACCCACTGACTGCTCTATGCTGGATCTTTTCGATCTCCTGGATCTCGTTGCTGGTGTGGGGGTCCCAGACGCATGACATGTACTCAACAATCGGTCGAACAAGGGTTTTATATGCAGTTTCTTTCATCTTCTTGTTTCCAATTTTGAGGTTTCATCTAAGGAAGCCGAGGGTTTTGCTGGCTTTTGCAGTGATCGTCTCCATGTGGGATCCCCAGTTTTGGTCGTCTTGGATCGTGACCCCTAGGTATTTGATTGAAGTCACAACTTCTAGAGTGTGTCCATGGAGTTTGTACACAGGTTGGAGTTTGTTCTGTCTCTGTGTAGCACTCAGTGTTGAGCACTTTTCTGGATGGAAGCTCATGGACCACTGCTTTTCCCACTTTGTCTCTTCAATCACCACCTTGATCTCTTCAATCACCACGTTCATGTAAGATGTGGGCCTTTGCAAGTGTAAGTGAAAAAAAGTAAGTACTGCAGAAAAAGGGAAAGAAGAAAGAAGTTGTAGAGAAACATCCCCAGCTGATCAGACGTAACTGGAAAGCATCCACTGATATCACTAAAATTAGTAAAAAGAAAAAAATCACATCCACGCAAAAGATCTCTTCACATTTAACCTCACTTTGGGCATGAAGGACACGCAACACAGCGAATGTGTTTCACCAAATTACAAGGTAGGAAGACACCAAACAAACAAGTAAAAAAAAGATCGAAAGCAACCTGGTCGAGGGTAGATGATATGCATTGATGACGAGACTTGCACAAATTCAAAGTGCTTTACGAGTGAGCCTATTTTCTGGGCTGAGGTAGGAAAGGGGGAATTTGTGCTGCTCTTTCTGAGCTGCAGAGATGAAAAGTAAGTTTCCTGTGAACTGGAAAACTGGGCCACAGGAACAAAAAATACTCTGGCTAATAATCAGGAGTCTGACCATCGGTCAGAGAACACTCGGAAAGGTATTAATTATGCTAGCATTAAGTTTTTCTTTCTTCTTTCATTTAGGCCAAGAATAATGTGGTTTCTAACAGGGTGAGTCTGTCTTACAGTTTGATAACTTTAAGAAAGCTGTCAACACAGAGAGCTGGGAATATTCTGGCCTCTTAACAGGCAAGTCCATCTTCTAGTGAACGACTCTTCAAAGGCATCATTTTGGGAATTTTCAGGAGGGGTTTGGGGGGGTGGAGTAAGTTTTTTTGTGAAGAAGTTGGATGCACCAGCTGTTTCAGGTTGGCTGATGACCTTTTAGGGGAAGGCACTGGAAATCTGCAGTACCTGCTTGTTTGTATGCAGTGCTTTAGATGAAATGGAGGTGCTGTCTCACTCCTTTCCTTCCTGTTTTGCTCTCCTTCCCTTACTTTCCCTCCATATTTCCTTTCATTCCCTCTTTACATGGGCAAAAGGCCTAACCACTTAAAGTTAATTTGATCTTTCACACACACATGCACTCACATACACACACATACACTCATACACAGGCGCATTCTCTCTCTCTTCCTTTCTTGGCATGGATGTGTTTGAGTCTGTACACATGCGTTTGTATTCAGAAAAGGGGGACACAATATCTGTTGCAGGTACCTAGAAACTAATAAACTATAAAGTCTTGTATGAAAGTGGATACGCTGCCATACGTGGACAGCTGTTGTGCCCACGCTTTCATCACACCCAGTCATGGTGTGAGATGCTGAGATCAGTTACAGGAATTTCAAAGTCATTTGGTTGATTTGTCTGGTATTCAACTTTTAGCCCAAGACCATCTACACTCAAGATGGACACGGCATCGCAAATCATTGGCACATTAAAAACTTGCATGCTTAAATACATTCACACATACTACTACTTTACTACAATTGGGGGCACACATGCAAGGACAGACCACACACACACACACACATGCATGTACACAGACAAGCACACACACGCACTATCACATATCCATAACACAGAAAGGAAAAAAGGATAGGTGCCTTTGGAGCCACTGGTACACATGATAAAGGAAAAAGGGTGGGTTTTTTCTAATCTTCACCCTCGTCATTAATCGATTGACTTGTAGTGTGTTGGTCTTACAGACTCGATGCCTGTCAAAGATGCAGTTCAGTGGCATGCCCCAATTCAAATTTCATTTGTCTTACACACCCATGTCCATTAAAGCGGCAATTCGATGGCATGCCCCTAGCCTATCTCATAGGTCTCACAGACCCTTAGTCATTCCTGAGGCAGTTCAGCTGTTTCTGTAACCATATCATGGACCTCTCAGTGTTATGGTTTTTCTTTGTTACAAATCTTGTTTGTTTTAGTCGTAGTTTCTGTTCATTACTTTGCTGAGGCACAAATAACCTATCTTTTAATCTTTGCCATGTGTTGTGTGTATTGAAAGCCATCTCCACAAAAGCGTATGACTTTGTCAACAAAGCATGACCCTGCATCCAGACAAAAATCATTCATTTTTTAAAACAAGCAAAAAGAGTAAACAAAAGCCAAAACGACGGCACAGCTTTATTCCTTCAGTAAACGTATGGGTCCCCAGAAACCCATGACGTAAAGCAAGACTTCAGTCCTTCAGAAAAGGCATGGGTCCCTGAAGACCTACAACAGAAGGCAAACCTTTGTTCCTGTACAAATGCACGGGTCCCTGCAGGTCCACATTGCATGGCATGCAAATTTTAGGCAACGTATGGTGAACTTGATCCACAGTTCTATCCTTTCATTACTATTCAATGAACAATGCACATGAACAAAGAGTTCAGCGTTGCTAATCACTGGGTGGTTGCGTGTGTGGGAAGGGGAGGGGAAACAACAACTTAAGTGTGTTATTCTGAGATAAATAAAAGTTTAATACTCATCATGACTTTGTTTCTTTTCATTATAGGTATACTTGTGTTTGTGCGATTATTGTTCAAAAGCACAGTTTCATGTTAACCTTTATTTTTGTCTCCTGCATGCAAACCAACAGCAATTACTGATCTGACGTCATACTCCATATCAAAGCAATCAGTGATGGAATGATGACAGAGCACCGTTTCATTAGAGTATATTCCAGAACATTAGAGTATGCTGTGCAAAATGATATTTGGAGCACTGATACTGTATCTTCCTCTTTCCACCCTTATAAATCATAGCGTTAGTTTGGAGATCACTGGAGGTTCCAAGACAGCAGCTGCGGCCGGTCGGACGGAGGTTCAAGTCGGATCAGGAGTGCTAGATTTGGATGCTGTTACTCTCTGTTTTGTTGACTCGCTCTCTCGATTCTTGTGAGTTTAATGAAAGTGTGACTGCAGCGTTTTATTTGCACCTTGTTGGCGAGAGCATAGCTAGCAATGAAGTTGTTGACACTGGACATTTTGACATGAGGTGGTCACGGGCATGGTAGTGGAAGGAGAATCAAAACAGATAAGGTCGGGACAGAGCTCCATCATTTGAAGTTGTTTTCTATTAACCATCACCGAGGATTCCCATTCTGATCCCAGTCTAAGTGACAGACTTGCATGCCACTCGTTCAGGATACATCTAAACATCAGGAAATTTATACAACAGTCTCAGAATGGCTTCCTTGTGTGGATGACTCAAGTGTGTGGCTCCACTCTTCCTAAAGCATACTCAACAATTCTGATAAATCCACATGGAATAACACACACACACACAAACACATGGCTATTAGTGTTATGGGCTTTGACCAAAAAATCTCACACCCTAGCATCTCAGTGATTGGTAAATCACAGAATTGTTTGCCTCTCAATCATTACATTTGGCATTTCTTCCTATTCAAAAAAAGGGTTACTAGATCACTCAAAGCATTTCACCAATATCCCACCCACCTCACTCCAACTTTACCCTGACAGAATCAGCTTTTATGGTGTAATTATGGTCTGTCTTCCACCAGTACTCATCTGTTATTTGGGCATGTATTGCTAGCATGGGTATTTGTGATGAAATGACACCAGTTGTTTATTGACGATAATAAAAGGATCTTGAGTGTCTTGCAGTTGTTGCACATGATCCTGAAACGATCAAGGATTTCACATGCTGTCCTTGAATTCGTTGATTTGTCAGGTCTCAGAGGTTTGAGGCGAGCTACAAATCTTGCTCTGCTCATCATTATGGTGGCTCTCCCAAAACATTGTTTTAATACTCCAGCTCTAAATGTCTATTTCATCACATTCTTCTGTGTCTATTCACTCTTGTGCCTGCCACTCTCTTGGTCCATGACTGCCTCTTGAAGAATGTAAAGTCAGGAGCATTGGGACGCTGGGTCACAAACTAACTGTCTTGGGCACAGTCTGGTAGTGTCATGTTTATCTAGCTGGTGGCTTGAATATGTTTCTTGTTCTGTGTGCGCGTGCGCACGCGTGTGTGTGTGTGTGTGTGTGTGTGTGTGCATGCGAGGCAGAAGGCTTCAGTGTATTCTATTTCTAAGAAGTCTGGATTTCTACCATTCTACTCTTCATTCTTTAGAGCTGTTTACACATCTCTCCCTGTACTGATCTATGCCCCTCTTTCTTTGGTGCATCCTTCCTCTCTCCCTGTATTGCTTCCCACTTGTTTTGGCACCCTGTCTCTGCTCCGGCATTGCTTCCTGATCTCTTCCTCCGTCTGCTTATATACATATTGTCTTCCTCTTTTCCTGGATTGTCAAACGCTTCTCTTTCCGTATTGGTCCCTGCTTGCTTTCTATGTTGCTGCCTCCATCCCTTCCTGTATTGCTACTGCCTCTCTTTCTATTGCTGCCTCCATCCTTGTATTGCTACCGCCTTCTTTTTATGCTGCCCATCCCTTCCTGTATCACTGCCTCTCTTTTTTGTGCTCATCCTTCCGTTTACCGCTCTCTTTTATGCTGCTCATCCTTCTGTATTCTACCTGCTTCTTTCGTATTGCTGCTCTCCTTCTGTATTGCTACCTGCTCTTTTTATTGCTGCTCCATCCTTCCTGTATTGTACCTGCTCTTTTCTATGTGCTCCATCCTTCTGTATGCTACCTCTCTTCTTATTGTGCTCCATCCTTCTGTATTGCTACTGCTCTTTATTGCTGCCCTCCTTCCTGTTTGCTACCGCCTCTCCTGTATTGCTGCTCCTCCCTTCCTGTATTGCTACTGCTTCTTTTTATTGCTGCTCCACCTTCGTATTACCTGCTCTCTTCTATTGTGCCTCATCCCTTCCTGATTCCACTGCCTCTCTTTCTATTGCTGCTCCTCCTTCTGTATTTCCTGCTTCTTTCTATTGTGCCTCTCCCTTCTTTTCACTGCTCCTTTCTTGCTGCCTCATCCCTTCTGATTGCTACTGCCTCTTTCTATTGCTGCTCCATCCTTCTGATCTACTGCCTCTCTTTTATTGCTGCCTCATCCTTCCGTATTTCACCTGCCTCTCTTTATTGCTGCTCCATCCCTTCTGTATTTACTGCCTTCTTTCAGCTTCCACCCCCTATTTTACCTGCTCCTTTTTATTGCTGCCCCATCCCTCTGTATTCTACTGCTTTTTTTATGCCCCATTTTTATTCTATGCTGTTCTTCATTGTTCCCTATCCCTCCTGATGTACTGCTTCTTTCTGTATTGTGCTCCTCATCCCTCCTGTATTGTACCTCCTCTCTTTTATCTCCTCATCTACTGTATTACCTTCTCTTTCTATTTGCTGCTCCCTTCGATTGCACCTGCCTCTCTTAATTGTGTCAGCTTCTGATGCTACCTCTCCTCGTATGTCTTCCTACTGTTATATCTTCTTTCTTTGCTCCACTTTGTTTTGTTTTTCATGCGCCTCTCTTCCGTTCACCTCTCTCTTTCTTTGCTGTACCCCTGTATTCACCCTCTCTTTGGCTCTTTCTGTATTTCCTTTTTTTTGTCCATCTTCTATTCTCTCCTCTCTTTCTATTGTCCTCTTCTTTTCTCCTTATTGTCTCCTCCTTCCGTATTGCCCTGCTCTTTATGCTGCCCTCCCTTCTGTATGTACTGCCTCTCTTTCTTATTGTCTCACCTTCCTGTTGCTACTCCTCTCTTTCTATATTGCTGCTCCATCCTTCCTGTATTCCTGCCTCTCTTCTATGTGCTCCATCCTTCCTTTGCTACGCCTCTCTTTCTATTGCTGCCTCCATCCTTCTGTTTACCTCCTTCTTTCTGTTGCTGCTCCATCCTTCCTGTATTGCTACCTGCCTCTCTTTCTATTGCTGCCTCCATCCCTTCTGTTTCTACCTGCCTCTCTTTCATTTGCTGCCTCCATCCTTCCTGTATTGTACTGCCTCTTTTCTATTTGCTGCTCCATCCCTTCCTGTATTGCTACCTGCCTCTCTTTCTATTGCTGCCTCATCCTTCCTGTTGCTACTCCTCTCCTTATTGCTGCCTCCTCCCTTCCTGTATTCTACTGCCTCTCTTTCTATGCTGCCTCATCCTTCCTGTATTCACCGCCTCTCTCTATGCTGCCTCCTCCTTCCTGTATTCACCTGCCTCTCTTCTATTGCTGCCTCCTCCTTCCTGTATTCACCTGCCTCTTTTCTATTGGCTCTCATCCTTCTGATTGTCCCTTCGTTCTTTATGCTGCTCATCCTTCCTGATTTCTACTGCCTCTCTTCTATTGCTGCCTCATCCCTTCCTGATTCTACTGCCTCTCTTCTATTGCTGCCTCCATCCTTCCTGTATCTACTCCTCTCTTTCTATTGCTGCCTCCATCCCTTCCTGTATTTCTACCTGCCTCTCTTTCTATTGCTGCCTCCATCCCTTCCTGTATTGCTACCTGCCTCTCTTTCTGTATTGCTGCCTCCATCCCTTCCTGTATTGCTACCTGCCTCTCTTTCTGTATTGCTGCCTCCATCCCTTCCTGTATTGCTACCGCCTCTCTTTCTGTATTGCTGCCTCCATCCCTTCCTGTATTGCTACCTGCCTCTCTTTCTGTATTGCTGCCTCCATCCCTTCCTGTATTGCTACCTGCCTCTCTTTCTGTATTGCTGCCTCCATCCCTTCCTGTATTGCTACCTGCCTCTCTTTCTGTATTGCTGCCTCCATCCCTTCCTGTATTGCTACCTGCCTCTCTTTCTGTATTGCTGCCTCCATCCCTTCCTGTATTGCTACCTGCCTCTCTTTCTGTATTGCTGCCTCCATCCCTTCCTGTATTGCTACCTGCCTCTCTTTCTGTATTGCTGCCTCCATCCCTTCCTGTATTGCTACCTGCCTCTCTTTCTGTATTGCTGCCTCCATCCCTTCCTGTATTGCTACCTGCCTCTCTTTCTGTATTGCTGCCTCCATCCCTTCCTGTATTGCTACCTGCCTCTCTTTCTGTATTGCTGCCTCCATCCCTTCCTGTATTGCTACCTGCCTCTCTTTCTGTATTGCTGCCTCCATCCCTTCCTGTATTGCTACCTGCCTCTCTTTCTGTATTGCTGCCTCCATCCCTTCCTGTATTGCTACTGCCTCTTTCTGTATTGCTGCCTCCATCCCTTCCTGTATTGCTACCTGCTCTCTTTCTATATTGCTGCCTCCATCCCTTCCTGTATTGCTACCTGCCTCTCTTGCTATATTGCTGCCTCCATCCCTTCCTGTATTTCCACCTGCCTCTCTTTCTATATTGCTGCCTCCATCCCTTCCTGTATTTCTACCTGCCTCTCTTTCTATATTGCTGCCTCCATCCCTTCCTGTGTTGCTACCTGCCTCTCTTTCTATTGCTGCCTCCATCCCTTCCTGTATTGCTACCTGCCTCTCTTTCTATTGCTGCCTCCATCCCTTCCTGTATTGCTACCTGCCTCTCTTTCTATGCTGCCTCCATCCTTTCCTGTATTTCCACCTGCCTCTCTTTCTATTGCTGCCTCCATCCCTTCCTGTATTTCCACCTGCCTCTCTTTCTATTGCTGCCTCCATCCCTTCCTGTATTTCTACCTGCCTCTCTTTCTATATTGCTGCCTGCATCCCTTCCTGTATTTCTACCTGCCTCTCTTTCTATATTGCTGCCTGCATCCCTTCCTGTATTTCTGCCTGCCTCTTTCTATATTGCTGCCTGCATCCCTTCCTGTATTGCTACCTGCCTCTCTTTCTGTATTGCTGCCTGCATCCCTTCCTGTATTGCTACCTGCCTCTCTTTCTATTGCTGCCTGCATCCCTTCCTGTATTGCTACCTGCCTCTCTTTCTGTATTGCTGCCTCCATCCCTTCCTGTATTGCTACCTGCCTCTCTTTCTGTATTGCTGCCTCCATCCCTTCCTGTATTGCTACCTGCCTCTCTTTCTGTATTGCTGCCTCCATCCCTTCCTGTATTGCTACCTGCCTCTCTTTCTGTATTGCTGCCTCCGTCCCTTCCTGTATTGCTACCTGCCTCTCTTTCTATATTGCTGCCTCCATCCCTTCCTGTATTGCTACCTGCCTCTCTTTCTATATTGCTGCCTCCATCCCTTCCTGTATTGCTACCTGCCTCTCTTTCTATATTGCTGCCTGCATCCCTTCCTGTATTTCTACCTGCCTCTCTTTCTATATTGCTGCCTCCATCCCTTCCTGTA
This sequence comes from Conus canariensis, assembly GCA_033310375.1. Lineage (NCBI taxonomy): Eukaryota > Metazoa > Mollusca > Gastropoda > Neogastropoda > Conidae > Conus > Conus canariensis. The sequence goes on along the minus strand of JAMYXO010004658.1, from coordinate 7,353 downwards.
TTTCTGCCTGCCTCTCTTTCTATATTGCTGCCTCCATCCCTTCCTGTATTTCTGCCTGCCTCTCTTTCTATATTGCTGCCTCCATCCCTTCCTGTATTTCTACCTGCCTCTCTTTCTATATTGCTGCCTGCATCCCTTCCTGTATTTCTGCCTGCCTCTCTTTCTATATTGCTGCCTCCATCCCTTCCTGTATTTCTGCCTGCCTCTCTTTCTATATTGCTGCCTCCATCCCTTCCTGTATTTCTGCCTGCCTCTCTTTCTATATTGCTGCCTGCATCCCTTCCTGTATTTCTGCCTGCCTCTCTTTCTGTATTGCTGCCTCCATCCCTGCCTGTATTGCTACCTGCCTCTCCTTCTGTATTGCTGCCTGCATCCCTTCCTGTATTGCTACCTGCCTCTCTTTCTATATTGCTGCCTGCATCCCTTCCTGTATTGCTACCTGCCTCTCTTTCTATATTGCTGCCTCCACCCCTTCCTGTATTTCTACCTGCCTCTCTTTCTATATTGCTGCCTGCATCCCTTCCTGTATTTCTACCTGCCTCTCTTTCTATATTGCTGCCTGCATCCCTTCCTGTATTGCTACCTGCCTCTCTTCCTGTATTGCTACCTGCCTCTCTTTCTGTATTGCTGTCTGCAGTATCACCTCAACCAGAGGGCTAAATGATAAGCAACTGCATCCCTTCAACCCATAAACACATGCCAGATAACAACCCCTTTTTCCTCACAAACAGTATCATGCACACAATGATAATTTCACCCAGTGTTTTTCAAAACAAAATTTAATGTATAACCAATATCACAAGCTTGCACAGAATCAAACTTCCCACCGTCTTCACCAGTGCATGTGCTTCATCATACATTCGCTTGCTCACAATCCCACCATCATCTCTTTGACATGCTGAAAAAGATATCTTGGTCAGGAAAAACACACACCTGGTCTCTAGTGCGGTTGATGTCTCAAATTCACTGCCTTCATTTGACACATGAAGAGGTCGATAGACTGCTGATTGGTTTGATGTTACTCAGGCCACTTTAGAAGAGACCATGAACTTCTGGAGGCAGAGGGACTGCTTCATGTCCTGATCCAGGTGCTGCGCAGCCTGTGTCAGGGCCATGCTGACTGCCTGCATCTTCCCTTGCAGCTCTTCGCTGGACTGCAGGGCGTCACGGTGAACCTGCACACACCACAAAGCAACTGGAGTGACCTCATCCACTGACAGTCACACAATCACTACCTCATCTGAAAAAAGAAATTCTCACCAGTCTGTGATCAAAATTGCAGCTGGGAAGGTACCATTTCATCAGTTAGATTCTAATCTCAAATTTGTTATTGAACCAGCTCAATGAAATCTGTTCTTGAAACAGAAGCTGAGCTGCCAAGGCCTTGCAGCAAAAGGTGCAGCACTCGGACATTTAAGTGTAGCAATCCAGATTTAAGCAAAAAGTGTAGCATTCTGACATTTAAGTGTAGCAATCCAAATTTAAGCACAACACTTGTATGCAGTATCACCAAAGTTGCAATCATACGGGCAAAAGATCTTTTTTATAGATTTTTTTCCTTAAATCACCAGTACTGCCACAAAATGGCTTTAGAAAACTGCTTTTATCTTGCAAAGTACAGTTACCTGAAGAAACAATCCTAGGTAGCCATTGAGAACATCGAAGTCCTGATTAGTCTGAAGTCGATTCAGGATAAAATCCATGAAACCCAACAGCTCTTCCTCTCCCTGCAGGCTGCGGATGTCGGTGTCAATGGCAAAAGCACCCAAGCCCTTCAATCTTGCCAAAACGGATTTGTCTGAAAATGAGCGTTTTTCTCCATTAAAACATGGTTGAAAATCATCATCACTTAATGAATTCCTTTCAGCCTTTGTTCACAAAAAACCCAGTCTTACAATAGGACACTAAGCATATTGGTAAATGGTTTAGCGTTTACACTTCAATGCACTCTTTCTCATCTCCATCCCAATCACCCCCTCTTCCTTCAAATTTTTCAAAATGAAATCACTTCCAAGTCATTATGATGATGGACATATTGTTGACTGGCATTTGTTTGCCCCAATTATTTGTTACAGTAATTCATGTATAACTTTGCATGCCGTTCACAACACGCACACACACACAAGCAAATGGTCGGTGAATGCATGACCACACATTCCAAAGCTGTGTGAGGAGAAGGCAACTTACAGTGTGCAGGTTGTGAAGAGTTCAACAACATCTCGGCGAACTCTGAAGCAGCATGTAGGTCGGGAACCAGGATTCGTGATGATGGAACCTGACAAATCAGCAAGTATCAAACCATCAATTCCAGACACAAGCCAATCACAATTTCTTCTGTTAGTGTCCAATACAGTAGAACTGTTTGGTATCACAGAGACAGAAAGCACAAACTTAGAAAGCCAAGCAAATGTTTTGCCTGCGGTACACATAGCACTCTACAAGTCACTAGTGGTCTCGATCCTCTTATATGGTTGCGAGACATGGACACTGCTGGCCGAAACAGAAAGAAGAATCCAGGCGTTTGAGACCAGGTGCCTGAGGAAACTACTCCGCATCTCCTACAAAGAACACATGACCAATGATTATGTGCGGAACCTGGTCACTAACCTAGCTGGGCCCCACGAACCACTTCTGGCAACCGTCAAACGACAGAAGATGGCATGGTTTGGCCATGTCATTCGTCACAACACCCTCTCCAAAACCATCCTTCAAGGTACCACTGAAGGAGGGCGCAGATGAGGACGGCAGAGAAAGAGCTGGTCCGACAATATAAAGGACTGGACCAAAATGACCATGCCAGATCTCCTCAAGACAGCCACCAACAGAAGAGCCTGGAGAGAAACGGTGGCTGCCTCATCACGTCCCCCCAACGACCCCAGCGGTCAAGGGAATGACTGACACATAGCAGGTAAATGTTTATAAAAGGAATCACTTATCACCAAGGAAGCAGGAGTGGGAGTGGTGGGGGAACTAAAAGATTTTTTTTCTTTTCACACACAAACACAAGCAGCACAACTCTCTATGTTGTGCCCCAGGTCAAACATACACAAGCTCGCTCTCCTTCCCCTCTCACTAAAAATGTATAAACTCATATATATATAGCTGAGTGTGAAAAACAAAGTAGTGATTCTTCCTGCACTTCCAACACAACAAACTGCCAACCCTTCTCCCAATCAACTTCCCCTTACCAACAACTATACAAAACCATATTTTCATCCAATCAATCTCCCCTTGCCAACGTCGATACTATCTCACCTCATCTCTTCTTACCATCCTCCTCCAGGCAAATAACTTCACCTCCTCCCTCCCTGACAAACTCCTCCAGCTAACATCTATTTCACCTCACCTCCTCTGTCCACCCTCCTCTAGCTAATACCACCTGTACCATCTCACCCCCTCTCTTCCTACCACCCCTTCATAGCTGACATCATCATCTCACCTCTCTTCCTACCACCCCTTCATAGCTGACATCATCTTCATCATCTCACCTCCTCTCTTCCTACCATCCATCCCTAACAAGCAACACCTGTATCACCTCATCTCCTCTCTTCCTGTCGCCCTCCCCCTAGCAAACAACTCCTATATCACCTGCACTCTTCCCCTCCTAACACCCTCCCCCTAGCAAACAACTCCTATATCACCTGCACTCTTCCCCTCCTAACACCCTCCCCCTAGCAAACAACTCCTATATCACCTGCACTCTTCCCCTCCTAACACCCTCCCCCTAGCAAACAACTCCTATATCACCTGCACTCTTCCCCTCCTAACACCCTCCCCCTAGCAAACAACTCCTATATCACCTGCACTCTTCCCCTCCCCCTAGCAAACAACTCCTATATCACCTGCACTCTTCCCCTCCTAACACCCTCCCCTTGCCAAAACCATCTGTAACCATCTTGCCTCTAACTTTCCTCCTACCACCTTCCTTCCTCTAGCAAACAACACTCATTTCACCTCACCTCCTTTCCTACCACCCACCTGTGTAACCTCGCCCCCCCTCTTCCTACCACCACCCTCTCTTCACCTCTCCAACCAACAACACCTGTGTTAACTCACCTCCTCCCCTGCCCCCTCCTACCAACCTCCCCTCTATAACTCACCACCTCCTCCTTTTCTCCCTCTGTTGGCACAGCAAACGTCGGCTTCAATCCAGCAACAGTGGGCAAGAAGAACGGTGCAGACTTGGGCACCTTCGGCGGTTCTTTTGGCTTGTTACGCATCTGGAACAGACAGGCAATGCTAACAGTTGGGGTTCAGCAGGCTTGACAAGAGTCAGACTGCATGTACAAACATGCTTCACAAGTGTCTCACTGCACAGATTCAAAAGGCATGACAGGTGTCAGACTATACATATTCAACAGGCAAGGTAGGTTCAACAAGTCACAAAGGATTCAACAAGCTTGAAAAGTACTAATGTGTTCCTATTTATGCACCTTTGCCCAAAGATTCATCTGCACATGTACAATTTCACCACAATCTCCAGTATCCACCAACTTTCTAAATAATTCTGAAGTTTCCATGCCAACCTTTTAGAGTAAAAGGCTGGGAGTCAAGAGCAATAAGGGGCAGGGGAAAGAAGGCAGAGCATGGGGAGAAGAGGTTGTGGGGGGTAAGGGGGGGGGGGGGGAGTGAGTGGACAAGATCCAGTTCACCTTTTGAACGAAGATATTCATAACCCCAAAAGCTTCTACTACATACAATAATCAACACACCATTTTGGCATTATAACTGTAGTTTTATCAGCCCTTTCCAAAAATGATACCAAAACCCTATATCTTTTAAGAAACTGATGAAATTCTGGATTTTTTTTTTCTAAATTACTAGAATTTTTAAAACATGGAATTTCAAGAAAAATTCATGAGTTTACGCTTACGCATGGAATCAGTTCTCAGGGGAATTTTCTCTAATCAGCAGATGATTTTTACATGCCCTGAACTAAATCACAATAAAGCTATATCATGCAAAACTTTTCAAACTGCAGATGTTTCTGAATAAATTCTTCTGGGAAAAAAAGACATCATTACTTTGGGGAGAACAGACTAGAATAGAATAGAAAAAAAGACTCAGCTCAAAATTTATGAACACACACAGATTTCAGCAAATTTTGATTTTGTTCATGTCCACATACACACACAGTGACACACACATGCATACACCCACACACACACACACACACACACACACACACACACTCACACACATTTATGCTGTTTTACACACACACACACACACACACACACACACACACACACACACACACATGCTGTTTTACACACACACACACACACACACACACACACACACACACACACACACACACACATTTATGCTGTTTTACACACACACACACACACACACACACACACACACACACACACACACACACACACACACATGTTCAGACCTTGATGACTTCCAAATGGAGGAGATTGAGCCAGCGTGATGTTGGCAGGAGGGACAGCGTGACAAGCTCATCACTAATCTGTTCTGGGGATTTGAACTCCGACTGTTCATACTCCAGCATCTCTTCGTCTTCTGGACTGCTCTCCATGTCCTCTGCATTGCCAACAAAATCAAATGCAATTGGTATGTGAGAAAAGACATAATGGTAAGGTTTGAATTAGAAGAAAGAGGCACAAACTAGATTTCAATTAACTCATAAAATGATAAGCGTGCATAACATCAACACTCTACAAAAGCTCTACATCAATGGGAGCATTTATACAGCTATCAATATAAGCAATGTACAAAAAAAAGAAAAAATAATAAACGTCTTTGTCGTGAAACATTTTGCACGTTTATGTTCATCAGATTTCATTAAAACATCTATTCTTTTCTTCATATTCATACAATCTTCATTTGTACTCTTCCCTTCTTAAAGTGCCTTCACTTGAGGACAGAAGGTGTTCCCAACATAGACAAAGGGGATGTGTGTATATTCCCACCAATGCAGACAGCGGGCCTCACCTTCTGTCACGTTTGCTGTGGCTGGCATGCTGATAGTCTTGGGAACATAGTCGTCAGGAAGCGGCTGCAGCGGCACGAAGGTATACAACGTCTGATTGGCCCACAGGTACACTCCCAGGTCACCCACATGACTCGTCGCCAGAAAATCCCCGTTTGGTGACATGCTGAGTGTGGTCACAGGGGACTCCACAGCAAAGCAGTCGATCAACCTGCCAGTGAAGGTGACAACATACACCGATATTAACTGACACATCTGCCAGTGAACGTGACAACATACACCGATATTAACTGATACATCTGCCAGTGAAGGTGACAACATACACCGATATTAACTGATACATCTGCCAGTGAAGGTGACAACATACACCGATATTAACTGACACATCTGCCAGTGAAGGTGACAACATACACCGATATTAACTGGTACATCTGCCAGTGAAGGTGACATCATACACCCATATTAACTGATACATCTGCCAGTGAAGGTGACAACATACACCGATATTAACTGGTACATCTGCCAGTGAAGGTGACATCATACACCCATATTAACTGATACATCTGCCAGTGAAGGTGACAACATACACCGATATTAACTGGTACATCTGCCAGTGAAGGTGACATCATACACCCATATTAACTGATACATCTGCCAGTGAATGTGACATCATACACCGATATTAACTGATACATCTGCCAGTGAAGGTGACATCATACACCCATATTAACTGATACATCTGCCAGTGAACGTGACATCATACACCGATATTAACTGATACATCTCCATGCAGTCAATCAATCTGCCTGTGAAGGTGACAACATACACCAAGATTAACTGATACATCTGCCAGTGAAGGTGACATCATACACCCATATTAACTGATACATCTCCATGCAGTCAATCAATCTGCCTGTGAAGGTGACAACATACACCAAGATTAACTGATACATCTGCCAGTGAAGGTGACATCATACACCCATATTAACTTACTGATACATCTGCCAGTGAAGGTGACAACGTACACCAACATTAACTGATACATCTCCATGCAGTCGATCAATCTGCCAGTGAAGGTGACAACATACACCGATATTAACTGATACATCTGCGTGTACAGAGAAGCAAAGATGACAAATCTTGTCATCGCTGTTGGTGGTTCGTCTTTATAAAGAAACAGATGGACGGAGATTACAGGATTTGGGAGGAGGGGGGGAACAAGTAATACACAGCCTTCAGCCTGGAGTAGAGTGGAGGGCTATGGGGAAAGCTGCTACAGTGAAAAGATGAACCCACAACAAGCCACACTGACCACATGTACAATAGTTTTTGGTTTTTTTTTGTGGTGCTGTCCTATCTTCTGTGCTACCTCAGTGGCACTGCACCCA
>JAMYXO010004657.1:0-17007 GCA_033310375.1 Conus canariensis | reverse complement strand
TCATTTATTTAATCATTCATTTATATCTTTTATATTCTTTATTTACTTATTTTTTTATTTCATTTATTTATTTATTATGATTTTTATTATTATTATTTTTTTCAAACTTATTTGGTGTTATGGGTGAAAATGAATGACTGTACAGCATACGACTCCCTTTTTTGCTGGTGGCCATCTTGGAAATTGCTCAAATACACAAATTTTCCTTTTTTTTTTTTTACATAGACCTGTGTCTGGTTATGTTCAGGGCATGAAATTGTCCTTCTCAGCCAGATTTGGTGTTTGTAGCATTAAATGAACAATTATGCCAAATATATTCCAATTTTTGTGTCAGCCAATTTGAAAAATGCCCAGAAAACACGTTTATACAAATTTTTCATGGTGGCTCTAAATCGGTTTTGTTCAGGACATAAAAGTGGCCATCTCTGCCAGAGTTGGTGCTTGTTGCATGAAGTGCATGATTTTTCGACATAGAACCCCCGCTAACAGGGGCAACTTTGTTGGGGACATATACTAGCTCATTCTGTTTTCTGTGCAGGTGTTGCAAGACTGCTGAGGATGATCTAGGACTATTTGGAGGGCTGGTGATGAGATGAGGTAGGTGTGTGTGTCGTGTGTGTGTGTGTGTGTGTGTGTGTGTGTTATTTACAGAGATAACATTATTCTTGGGTTTCTGCATTACCTTTGTTGTGTTTTTTTTATGTAGGTGTCTCAGGATGACTACAGACAGTAGACAGAGAGGAGAGCTGAATGTGAGACAAGTGTGCATTTTTTTTTGTTTTCCTGAGGTAGAGATTATAAAAGTGGATGGGGAGACAGAGGTGTTAGGGAAGAAGGGAAAGGGAGGCAAAGGGGGGAGGGGTGGGGTGGGGAAGGGGGGGGGGGGGCTGGAGATGGGAGAGGAGGGAAGAAGAAGAAGGGAGGGGTGACAGGGAGGGGAAGGGGTGTGTGTGTGTGTGTGTGTGTGTGTTCACAGGGGCAACATTTGGGGGGCATATGCTAACTCGCTGTGTTTTCTGTGCAGATGTTGGAGGACTGCTGAAGAAGACATTGGACCACTTGAAGGGTGGGAGATGAGGTGATGGGTGTGTGCGTATGTGCATGTGTGTGTATGCGTGCACGCGTGTGTGTGTGTGTGTGTGTGTGTGTGTGTGCGTATGTGTGTGTGTTTGGTATTTACAGGGTTAACATTGTCGTTGGATTTCTCTGTTAATTGTGTTTTCTGTGCAGGTGTCTCAAGATGACTGCAGGCATTGGACAGAGAGGAGTCAACCAAGTGTGGAGATGAAAAGGCGACCTCCACTGTCTCCAAAACCTAAGCCGTCTCCACCTGCAGGCAAGTCTGTCTGAGGGTCTGGTGAACAAAGGGTCTGGTGAACGAAACGAAGCTGTCCATCTTCAAAGCAAATTTTGGATCACCTAAGGCGGTAATTTATTCTTTTTTTTTCTGTTCTTTTTTCCCTACGGCTGAAATCCACCTCTTCATTTTTTGGCACTTTACACTGTCCCCTTCATCTGCCAAAAAAACCCAAAAAGTGGAAGAAAAAAAAAAATTCCACTGCTAGCTTTTTTGAGTAGGCTGTCTTTTTTATGACCACTGTCTTTTTCCTCTTTTTTTTTTTTTTTTTTTGTAAACCGATCTCTCACACCACCATGTGTAGTCTGTCTGTTCTCTTACAAATGGATATATTTTTGCTGATTTTAATGTTTTGTCGTTTGATACAAAGTGTCTGGGTTTGTACACATCCTCATGTGTGGTATACTGACACTCTCACTCTGATAATGTGCTGCATATTATACAAAGAGAACAAAAATGAACAAAACAAAAGACTGTTAATTACTTCCTTTTCTTTCAGTCCCCCCCCCCCCCCCCCCCCCCCCCCCCCCAAGTCATTTTCGCACATGTCGCCTGACATTTTTTTCGAATGGGCAAACTGAGTAGGTTCTTATATGACAAGGTATGTAAGTACTAGAACATACACTGCAGTATAGTGCAACAGAGGTTGTTATATGACGAGGTATGTAAGTACTAGAACATACACTGCAGTATAGTGCAACAGAGGTTATATGACGAGGTATGTAAGTACTAGAACATACACTGCAGTATAGTGCAACAGAGGTTGTTATATGATGAGGTATGTAAGTACTAGAACATACACTGCAGTATAGTGCAACAGAGGTTGTTATATGACGAGGTATGTAAGTACTAGAACACACACTGCAGTATAGTGCAACAGAGGTTGTTATATGACGAGGTATGTAAGTACTAGAACACACACTGCAGTATAGTGCAACAGAGGTTGTTATATGACGTGGTATGTAAGTACTAGAACACACACTGCAGTATAGTGCAACAGAGGTTGTTATATGACGAGGTATGTAAGTACTAGAACACACACTGCAGTATAGTGCAACAGAGGTTGTTATATGAGGAGGTATGTAAGTACTATAACACACACTGCAGTATAGTGCACCAGAGGTTGTTATATGAGGAGGTATGTAAGTACTATAACACACACTGCAGTATAGTGCAACAGAGGTTGTTATATGAGGAGGTATGTAAGTACTATAACACACACTGCAGTATAGTGCAACAGAGGTTGTTATATGAGGAGGTATGTAAGTACTATAACACACACTGCAGTATGTGCAACAGAGGTTGTTATATGAGGAGGTATGTAAAGTACTATAACACACACTGCAGTGTAGTGCAACAGAGGTTGTTATATGAGGAGGTATGTAAGTACTATAACACACACTGCAGTATAGTGCAACAGAGGTTGTTATATGACGAGGTATGTAAGTACTAGAACATACACTGCAGTATAGTGCAACGGACTTGTGGATAATAAAAGGGGAGACAGACAGAAAGGGAGGGAGAAGATAGGGAGAGAGAGAGGGGGGAGGGGGAGACAGACAGACATGCAGGCAGACAGAGCGACAAACAGACAGAGAGGGTTGGGGAGATACAGTGTGTGAGTAAGTGTGTGTGTGTGTGTGTGTGAGGAATAGAGAGAGAGAGGGAGAATGTTTACAGAGAGACAGCGAGAGCGACAAGCATATAAAACTCATATACATAGTTATGTCACCATATACCTAAACCATAGTAATAATAGAACAAACAAGCAAGCAAACAAAAAAGCAAAGAGAATAAAGTTTATCCATAATGAATGCATATGTAACCAAGATAAGTATCTAACATCTCTTAGTTTGAGTTTTCTGTCAAATATTATTTATAAAGAAATAGGAGACAGTGTCTTTTATAGATACTGATGGACATTTTTTCCCAATAATATGAGTAGTTTATGTATAAGTATTTGTCTCTAGGATATCTTGATCTATTTACACGAACAAAACATCCACTGCTGTCGGTGTTATTTTACTATTTGTTTCTATATATATTTTGTATTCTAAGAACTCCCAGAACCTTTTTAACGACCACACAATCGAAGAAAAAATGTTCTGTAAAGTCTATCTGATCATTACGGTAAGAACATTTATTATTTTCTGCAAGTTTCATTTTGTTAAGCATAATATTGGTCAGGTAAATGTTGTGTCAGATTTGCCAGTGTAGGAAATCTTGTGTCTTTGGTGGCATCTTTAGCTATGGACCATGCTGATTTGTCTAATTCATATACAAATTTTCTATGCCAAAAATGACATGATGTTGATGAGTCTAACTATCTTCCTTAATAAATACTGTTTAATATTTTTTGGTTTTAAATCAAAGTCTTTGCATCACAAGGGAGTGTGGATGCTTCAGGTTCACCCCACACTATCCACTGCCCCACTCTTGAGGGACTGAGTTGACAAGGGTGTTATACTCAAACAGAATGTTTGCTCTGTTTTTTGACCGATTATTTTGTACTTCTTCCAGAGACAACAGTCTCTTTTCATCGTAATGGATGATGTTTTTCATTTGATCGATAACCATTTTTTTGCCATTTTTGAAAGAAAATAATTTTCTTTTTGTACTTAATCACAGAATTGTTGAACAGGAGTGAGAATGAAAATTATTACAGTTGATTTCATTAGGCCCCATAGTAGTTTTGCTGTTGAGATAGGTTACCAAAACTTCTCTCCAGAACTCATTGTTTATCCTATCAAGGACTTTCATTTCTTTGGACCTAGCATTTAAATGAAAAACACTGGCAATCTTTTGGAAATACCACATGGGTATGAACTTCCAGTTTTCATGAACTTCACTATTGTACAGTTTGCCAGTCCACTGTAAATACAAATGTTTCTGGAACTGAATTATGTTGATCATGTTTTAGCCTCCATCATCAGTATCAGATTCCATTGTTTGTTGTTTTAAACCCTTTCAAATGTTTTCTGTTGCTAAACTTTTTTTGCCACAGAAATTTATACAGCTTGTGTTCATTTTATTTAAGAATTTTCTGGGAAACCAATAATTGCAAACAAGCCAACTGGGCCGACAAAAGGTTTTATCAAAGACCTTCCCGGTTTGGACCCCTCTTTTTGCACTTTTTTTATTTTTATTAATCCTTTAATTGGTGATTCAAAAATTTTCCCAAACATCTTCAATATTTCTTGCCATTTTATTAGTTTAAAAAAATGCCCCAAGAATTTTTTATTTTCTCTCGGTGTGAAGGCCAGTTTTGTTCTTTTTTCTGTCTTCCATTTTTAATGGCTTTGGGTTTTTAATTATTTATTTAGACCAGATTTTCCTGATAGAAAGTTAATAAATTTCCAGTGATTGGTCATATCACTAGGATCTTGAGGAACAAAGTGGTGTCATCTGCCATTTGCTTTATTTTCCCCAAACCCCCAAAAAAATCAGAAAAGGGCCCCCGGAAAGCCCCCCCAATTTAAAAAAAATTTTCCCCAGCCCCAGTAAGTTAATCCTTTTTTTTAAAAAAATTGGGCCCCCAAAAAGCAAAATAAGAAAAAAAAACCCGTAAAATTTTTTTAAGATAAAAAATCAAATTTTTGGAAAAAAATGGGCCCCCCCGAAACGCGCTTTTAGTTCTAGTTAGGTTTTTGTGTCATAAAAAAATTTATAAAATTGTCGCCTTTTTTCCCTTTAATGCCCCCAACCTGTTCTTTAACAAATTTTTTTTCCCCGGTTTTTTGAAGGGCAAAAACTTTGGGCCAATGTTTATGTCCCCGATAGTAAGAGAAAAAGGGGGTCCCCAATTTTTTCCCTTTAAAACCCCGTAGAATTCTTTTTTTTGTCCCAAAGTTAATAGTCCCCCCCCTTTTTTGTGTACGACACCCCCTTTAAAAAAAGGGCCCCTCAAAAAAATGATTGAGTTAGAACCCCCCCCAAAATTTTTAAATTTTTAAAAATTTAAAAAACTAGGGTTTTTTTTAATCGCTGCCGGGGGGGGGGCCCCAAAGTTCATTTTTTAAAAAGGTTTGGAATTTTTTTGTGTAATCCCTCCCTCACAAGTGAGCTCCTTCAAAAAAGGGGAAAAATTTTTTTGTTTTGAAAAAAAAAATTTTTTTTTTTCCCCCTGACATCATGTAAACGGGTTGGGGGTTTTATAAAGCTCTGGGGAAGAAACCTTTTTTCCATTTTTTCCTTTTTGGGTTCTTTTTTTTTTTTAAACCTTTTTTTACAAAATTTTTGGGTTTATAATTTATTCTTGCCTTTTTTTTTTTCTAAATTGAAAAAAAATTTTAGTATTCGTCCCCATCCTTCCCCCCCTTTTGGGGGCCCTGAGACCTTTACTTTCCCAGGCCTCATTTTTGCTGCTGTTTAAAAAATTCCCCCTTTTTGTTTTGTGTACATTGTTTGGGGTTTTTTTAATATCTGCTTTTTTAACCCGTTGGGGCCCGGGGCCCGGGGAAAATTTTGGTAAAAAAAATTTTTTTCCCCGCCAGCGCCAGCGAAAAAATTTCGGGTGGGGGCCCCCTTTTCACTTTTTTTTAGGGAAAAAAACTCTAGTTTTTTTAACCTTTTTAATTTGGTTTTTAAAAAAGGGTTTATTTTTCCCCCCCGGGGGCCCCGCCCAAAATTACCCCTCATGGGGTTTACACATTTTTTGGGGCGCAGTCCATAAAAAAAAGGCCCAAGCTCTGAGTATTGTCACCCCCCCCAAACAGTGGCAGACGAGCCCCCCCCGAGAGGGCTAAAATCGACTTGGTTTTTGCTTTGAACCCAAAAATATCATTCTAGGGGGGGGTTTTGGGGAATTTTTTAAGTCAGAAATTTTTGGGCTGGGAGGGGGGGGAAAAAGGGGAATTATGTTTTGGTACATGCAGGCAAAAATTTAAAAATCGTTGATGAGACGAAGTTTTTTTCCCCCCCGAAAAACCCCAATTTTTGGTCGCCGAGTGAGCCCCACGTGTGGCTTCCCGCAGCTTGAAATGACCCCAAAGGGGGGAAGAGGGGGGATTTCCCCCATCAATGCAGGGCAAAAAAGGGGGAAGAAGGCCGAAGTGAGGAGGGGGGTTCACGGAAAAGGGGGGAAAGGGGGGAAAAGGGGGGGGTGTTGAGGGGGGGGGAACCAACAAGCCGTGAAATTTTTAAAAAGGGCCCGTAATTTCCCCAAGGGAAATTTTTTCCCCCCCTTTTTTTTAACCCCCCCGCAACACTGCCAATGGGAAACTCGGGTTTTTAAATTCCCCCTGGAAAAAAAAAAAAATTCCCCAAACCAAGGGAAAAACCCTTTAATTTTTTTTTACTAAAAAAGTTTTTTGGGTTGAGGGGGCCCCCCAAAAATTTTTTCTCCCCAAAAAAACTGAAAAAGGGGAAAAGGGGGGAAAAAGGGAATTTTGGGGGGAGTGGAAAAAAATTTAGGCTTGATTTTTTGCCCGGGGTTTTTGAAAAAACCCCGCTTGCCCCCGTATGGTCCCAGAACTTTTTTTTTCCCACCTGTATTCAATGCTGTAAAAAACCCCCAAAAACCCCCGGCTTATTTTGGGGGAAAAAAAGGCAAAGGAAGGGAAAAACGAAGAGGGAAAAAAAATTTTACTATCCATCCCACATTTTTTGGGGCCAAATTTCCCCAAAAGGGCCCCCTTTTTTTAAACCCCTTTTTTTCTTTTTAAAAAAAAGAAAAAATTTTTGGTTTTTTTTCCCCCTTTTCCCGTATCACCCCAAAATAAAAACCCTGTTTTTTTTAAAATTTTGGGGTTTGGATGAGTTGGACAGAAGCTTTTTTCCCCCAGACCCTGAAAACCCCTTTTTTCAGGATGCCCCCCTTTTCAATTTTTTTTAAAATTTTTTCCCGAAAAAGTTTTTTAAAAAAGGTTTTTTAAATTTTTTTTAAAAAGGTTTTTAAAAAGGGTTTTTTGTGAAAAAAAAAAAAATGTGTTTTCCTTTTGGTTGGGGATGGATAGGGGGGTTTTTGGGGAAAAGGGGGAAAAAAAAGCGGGGGGGGGTAAGATAAAAAGGGGAAAAAAAAATAAAATTTTGGGCCCCCCGGGTATTTTTTGGTGGGGGGTTACTGTGCAATTATGTGTCTTTTGTTTCAGGAAAAAGGTGCCGGCAATAAAAGGGGGTTCAGTTTTAAAACAAGCTGGGAAAGGCCCAAAAGGGGGGGGGGAAAAAAAAGGGGGGGCTGGGGGGGAGGGGGGGGGGGGGTTTTGGGGGGGGGCCACGGGGGGAGGGGGGGGGAAAAGGGGGGGGGGGTGGGGAAGGGGGGGGGTTGTAGGGGGTTTTGGGGGATGTTTTGAAGGGAAAAACCCTTTTTTAGGGATATACTGTTTTCTGGCAGGAATCCAAGAGGGGGAAAAGACTTGGAGCTTTTTTGGGGGGCCCCCGGGGGAAAAGGGGTGAGATGTGTTCTGTGTGTGCTATTGTGTATTTTTAAATTAAAGGGAAAAATTATTGGGGAATTTTTTTGGGGGAAAAAAAATGTTGTTTCAAGGAAGGTGTTAAAAAAAAACAAAACCCAATTGGGGGGAGAGGAAAAACCAAGTACAAAAAAATGTGTGTCCGAAAAAGTTTGGGTTTTTGGGAAAAAAATGGGGGGAGGGGGGGGGGGGTGGTGGGGGTGGGGGGGGGGGGGGGGGGAGGGTGGGAAAAAGGGGGGAAAAAGGGTGGGGAAATTTAAAATTTTGGGGTTGTGGCTTTTTAGCCAGTGTGTGTAGCCCCCAGGGGCAGCATGTTGGGGGCCCAAAAAAAAATAAATTTTTTTTTTCTGGGGGAGGTGTACAAGCCCCGCTAAAAAATAAAAATTTGGGGGGCCAAACGGGTGAGGGCGTTTCAAAAGTGTGGGGAGGGTGTGGGGTATTAGGGATAAAAAAATTTATTTGGGTAGTTTTTCCAATTTGGTTTTTTTTATGTAGGTGTCTAAAACCCAAAATACCCAGGGACGGGGGGGGGGGAAAAAGTGTGTGCGAGTGAGTGTTTTGACAGGGCGGGGGTTTTTTTTGGGGTGAAAAAAATAATCATGTGTGTTTCCCCCCAAACCCTTTTTTTTCGGAAACTTCTGTAATAAAAAGGGGGTTTTCATAAAAAAAAGCTCAAAAAAAAACACTGAAAAACCCGGTGGGTTTTTTGAACTGTTCTGTTGTAAATGGGAAAAAGATACTTGTGGGGGGAGGTTAGTGTTAAGGGAAATGTATGCAAAATAATTAGGCAGTCATCAGTATTTTTTAAATCCCCCCCTTTAAAAAGTTTAATCATTGCAGGTGAGGAAGAAAAAATTTTTGGGGGGCCCCCCAAAAGGGAGGGTTTTCCGGGGCATAGGTTTACAGCCATTTTTAGACTTGGATCTTTGCTGGTAAGTAGCACGGTCCCTTTGTGTGTGTGTGAAAACCCGTTTGCATTTTTTTTTCCCGGGAGCATTTAAAATTTAAATTTCAAACGGGGGTTTTTTCGATTTGGGAAAACCGGGGGGGCCCCGGGTTGCAGTACAAAGTGAGGGGACAGCGGGGTGTGGTGAGTGTCTCAAAAAAAAAATGGGTTTTTATTTTTTTAATGGGGGATTTAGGCGGGCCCCCCCCGCCCCGTCTAGCCCAGGTTTTAAATCTCATTTGGGGTTTTTAAAAATGAAAAAAATGCCCCAAATTTTGGGGGGAAAAAGACCTTGTTTTTTTGATGGCCCCTTTAGAATGCTTTTGTAGAAAAAACATGATAAAGAGTAAATTTTAAATTTTTTTAAAAAAAGGGAAAAACCCCATTTATAGGGGGGGACTTTTTAAAACACTTTTCAGAGGAAAATTCCCCCCATCTGATTTTTTTTCCCCAAAAAAATTTGCTTTTTACGAAGTTTCCCCCTTTTAAGAAAAGAGTGAAAAAAATTTAGGTGGTTTGGGAAAAATTTTTTTAAGTTACATGTGGTTTGGGGGTTTGGGTTTTTTTAAACCCCCTTTGGAGCTTTGAAAAAAAAAACCCCCAAAAAAGGGGCCCCCTTGGGGGGTAGCTTAGTGTAAGAAATGTACCCCCCCAGATAAAAAAGGGTGGAAAAAAGTGAAGGAAAAACCCAGGGGGGGTTGAGTTTTCCCCGTGTGTTTGTGTGTGTGTTGAAAAACCTTCCCGGTGCTCTTTTGTTTTCGGGGGAAAAACTCTTTTTAAATTTTTTAATTTGTGTGTTTGGGGGGTGTTTTTATCTATGGTGGGGAAAATTAAAAGAAAAGTGCCAGCCTTTTTGGGGCCCTTTCGGTCATGTAAAAATTTTTAAAAAAAACTGTAGTGTAGCCAGTTTTTCCCTTTTTTTCGGGAAATTTTGGAATGCTTTGAAAAAAATTTTTGTTTTGATTAAAATGTTTTTTTTTTCATTCACTGTTTTGGAAAAGGGGAACCTTTGAATTTTTTTTGGGGGGTGCATGTAAAGTTTGATTTGTTGAATCCTTAAAAAATTTTTTTGGGGGATGCAATTAAAAAAGTTTTTTGGGTTTTTTTATAGTTTTTAAATTTTTTTGGTGATGAAGAAAATGCCCCGTTCTGTTGATACCCCTTTTAAATTTTTTTTTGGCTGATGCTGAAAAATGCCCCTTTATTCTGTTGAAAATTTTGAGTTTTTTCTGGTGATGCTTTTTAAAAATTTTCCCCTTTTTTCTTTTATATTTTATGAGTTTTTTTTGGGGGGGTGAAAGAAAAAAAGGGTTTTTTTTGCAAGTCTTATAAAAAGTTTTGGTGAGCTTTTAAATTGCCCTTTTATTCTGTTGAAAGATTTTTAAAGGTTTTTTTCTGGCTGATCCCTTTTTAAAAAAGGGCCCCCTTAAATTTTTTGATGTCTTATGAATTGTTTTTGGCAATGCATGAAAAGGGTCCTTGGAAATTTTGTTGATGTTTATGAGTTTTTTTGGGGTGATGAAAATAAATGCCCTTTTAAAACTTTTTAAGCCTTTGAAATTTTTTTGGGGGAAAACTTAAATTTCCTTGAACTTTTTATACCCCCTAAATTTTTTTCTGGTGTGCTGTAAAGGCCCCTTTTTTCGTTGAAAAGGTTTTGGGAAAATTTTTAAGTTTTGCTTGGACATAGAATTTTTAAAACCTGCATGATTTTTTTCCCCTTTTTTTTTCTTTTTTTTAAAAGGGGCCCCAATTTTAAAAACCCGTTTTGAAAAGGGGGGGTTTTAACAGGATAATTTTTTGTTTTTTGGGTTTAAAACTGTATTTTTTTGTAAAAAAAACCCCTTTTTTTGTCAAAATTTTTTGTTTAATTGTTTTTATTTATTTTTAAATTTTTTCCCCGGGGGTTTGGGATGTGAAAACTTGCCCCCAAAAAAACAGTCTGGATTTTCTTACTGTAAAAGGGGTTTTCCCAATAAAAATTTTTGGAAGGAGTGTGTTTGTGTTAGTGTTTTAAAAAAAAATGATAATTTTTATTTTTTTTTTCCCCGTGAATTTTCTGATTGCATATGGAAAATTTTTTAAAAAGCAAAACAAAACCTTTTTAGGCGGGGGGCTTCTGAAAGCTGTTTTAGTTTTACGAAGGTACGTGTGTGATGCTTGTGTGCTTTTGGGTTTTGGGGTGTGGTGTGTGTGGAGCAAAAAAATTTAAAAATTGTAAAAAATTTTTTGGAAAGACATATGTGTTTAAATTTTGTATCTTGAAAAAATTTTCCCTGCAGGAAATTTTGGCTTTTTTGGGATTTGGGGGTTTGAAAATGAGAAGCCCCCAAAACCTGTTTCCCCTTTAATGTTGATTTCCCCCCTTTTTTTTAAAAAAATTCTTCTTTTTTACAAACAGCAATTTTAAAAATTTTGTTTGGGTAAAGTTTTTTTTTTAACCCCGCCATGAGCGTCCTAAAAGAAATTTGTGATGGTAAGTTTTGGTTGGAGTTCTTTTTTTTTTTTTTAAAAAAACCCTTTTTGTAGAGAAGGGTTGTTAGATTTTGAAAAAAAGGGGAAGGGGTTGGGCCGAAAAAAGGGGGGTTTTTCTTACTTTAAAAAACAAAAAAAAAAAAAATTGCTTGTTTTTTTTTTTTAAAAAGGAAAGGGAAATTTTTTTTATTTTTCTTGTTTTTTTTTATACAGCACGGTGTGTTAAAAATTTTCCCCGGGACGAAAATCGCACCAAACCCCCCCAAACATTTTGAAAGGGCCCCCCGTTTAATAAAAAATGGGCATTTTTTTTCCCCAATGTTTGTGTTCGGGGGAAGTGGGTGGGGTGGGGTGTGTGTGAAAGAAAAAAATTTTTAAAAAAGTTTTTTAAAAAGATGACATGCGGATCTGTTTTTTGTCTGTAGTTGTGTAAAAGTTTTTTTTTTAAGGGGGGAAAGGAAAAAAAAATTTTTGGGTTTCCAAATTTTTTTAATTGATTATACGAATTTTAAAAAATTTTCAGGGGGGGTTTTTAAAAAAAAGTCCCAAAAATTTTTTTTAAGTATCCCCTAAAAAATGTCATAAAATTGTTCAAGGGAAAAAAATTTAAAAAAAGTCTAAAAAATGCCCATTTGGGGGGCCAAAATTTTTTCCCCCGTTTTTTCCCCCCCCTTGTGTGTATGTGTTTTTTTTTTTTTTTTTTTCCCCACTGGGGGGTTTTTTGTTTTTCTTTTTTCCCTTTCCCCCTTGTTTTTGTGTTTTTAAACCTTTTTTTTTTTGGGGCCTTGTTGGGGTTTTTTTAAAAAACTGTTTTGTTTTTCTTGTTCCCTGTGTTTTATAGTTTTTTTTTTTCCCCTTGAAGCATGGTTTTTTCTAGTTTTTTTTTGGGGCTGTGAAGGAAATTTTTTTTTTCCTTTTTTGTTTTTGCGTGGGGTTTTATGTGTTTTTCATGTTTTTTTTTTTGCGTTTAAAAATTTGTTTTACAGTTGTGTTTTTACGCTGTTTTTTTCAGGGGGGGAAAAGGAAAAAACGGGGGGATGTAAAAAAGTTTTTTTTTTTTGGGGGGAGTTTGGTTTAGTTTTTTTAAAAAACAGGAAACTGGGGGTGCCTTTTTTGTGAAAATTTGTTTTCCCCCTTTTTTAAAAAGGATTACTCAAGGATTTTTTTGTGAGATTTTTTTTTAAAAGGGTGGAGTGGGATTTTTTTAGATGGTTTTTGGGCTTTGTTTTTGGTTAAAGATGAAGGCCCCCAGTTTAACTTTGAAAAAACCTGGAATGATTTGAAAAAACTGTGTTTTTTTAAATTATGAAGGGAAAGTTTTTGTAAAACACTAAAAAAGGAAAAATGTGTTTTTTAAATTTTTTTTGGCCCCAAAGAAATGTAAAATTTTCCCCTTGTTTTTTTTCAGGTTTGAATTTTTTTAAAAGTTAGCTTTGAAAAAAAGACACTTCCCCCCCTGAATCTTTTTTCCCCCCCTAGTTTTTTTATTTTTTTTTTATTTTTTTTTTTTTTTAAAAAATTTTATAATATTAAAAAACCCCGTAGAAACAGGGGTGTACACAAATTTTCCCCTGTTTTTTTTGAGTTTTTACAGTGAATATTTTTGTGGAAAAAAAAGGGGCCCCTGAAAAATTTTTTTTTTTTAAAGGGGTTGTTTTGTATTTTTCTTATCATTTTTTTAAAATTAAGGATGGATTGGACTTCCGCCCTAAAAATATTTTTGGTTTTCTTTTTTGTGGGGTGGTCCAAAAAAATTTTATGAAGAGGCGGGCTTGTTTTTAAGTTTTTTAAAAAAAAAATAAAATTTTTTCCCCTCTTTTTTTTTCAGTGGACCCCCCCGGTTTGGGGGTAGGTGATTTTTAAGCAAAAGCACCCTTTTTGGGACCCCCTTTTGGGAAAAGGGTTTTTTTAATTTTTTTTAAAGAAGGAAGTGGGTTTTCTTGTGGGGGGCCCCAATTTATTGTTTTTGTGGGGGGGTGAAAAAAAATTAAAACTTTGATTTTTTTTTGGGGGGTTACTAGTTTAATGGGGGGTTTTAAAGGGGAAGTTTTTTTTTTTCCCGGGTTTTTCTTTTCGGGGCAGGGTTTTTGAATGAGACTGCCCCCCGTGTTTAAAAAAATTTTCATGTTTTCCCCCCAAAAATTTAAAATTTTAAAAAATGTTTTTTTAAAAAACCCGAAATTTTTTAAAGATTTTTTGGGTAAAGTATTTCTTTAAAAAAACATTTTTTGGTTTAAAAGATATTTTTTTAAAAAACACGAGTGCCCCCAAAAAAAAGGGAAAACAATTTTTTGTCCCTTGAAAAAAAAAAGGGGGTTTGATGTGTGTAAATTTTTTTTTGGGGTTTTAAAGGGGGTTCCCAAGGAAAAGGGTTGTTTGATTTCCCCAAAAAAACCCGGTTTTGGGGTTTTTTTTTTTTTAAAAAAAAAAAAGAGGTTGAGTTCTTTTTAAAGTGAAATTTTTGTTTTTTTTTTTCCCAGGGGAAAGGGGGAATTGCCCTCTTTTTTTTAAAAACCCGTCCCCCCCAAAACCCAAAAAATTTTTTGTGAAAGGGCCCCCCTTTTTCCCCAAAAATGGGACCTCTTTTTTCTGACATTTTTTTGGGGGAAAAGGAGGGTGTGGTTAAAAAAAACCCCAATTTTTATAAAGTTTTTAAAAAAAGCCGGGGGAAAATCAGTGTTTTTCAAGAAAGTAGTGAAGAAATTTTTTTTCCCCCCAAAAAGAACGTGAAAATTTTGGTGGAAAATTTTTTCGGTTTAAAAAACCCAAAAAATTTTTTCCCTAACACTGCATGGTAAAAGGAAAAACCATAATTTTTCAAACCCTGCTGTGTAAAGGGGAAATACATGAAATGTGTTTACCCCCCTTGCATAAAAGTTCCCCTTTTCAAATTAAATTTTTCATGAACCAAAAAAAATGACACACTGCTTGTGCATGGGTTTTTTCCCCACCTGTTTTTAAAAAGGTTTTGTGTTTTTTTTTTCCCCCTTTTAAAATTTGTTTTTCGCCTGTGTGTTTTTTTTTTCCCTTTTTTGTATTCCACTCTGTATATATTTTTTTTCCCCCTTTTTTTTTTTTTCCCCAGTGTGTGTGTATTTTTTTCCCACATTTTTTTTTTTTTGCTCTGTTGTGGTTTTTTTCCCCCACAGTTTTGGCCCTTCAGTTTTGTATGTATTTTTTCCCCCATTTGGGGTTTTTTTTACACCCATTTTTGTTTCATGCCCGGATCGAAACACGGGGATGTCCCTAAAGTTTTTTTTTTTTTGTTAGGAAAAAATGGAGGGGGTTTTTTCGGGTGTAAAAAAAAAATGTCCCCCCCCCTTTTGGTTTTTTGTGTTAATAAATTGTATTCATCTTTTTAAAAGGGTTTAAAAAAAGGGGGGCTTGTGAGTTTTTTGAAAAAAGGGGGGTGGAGTGGGGAATTTTTTCTGTACGGGGGTTAGATGTTTTTTTTTTGAAAAGAACTCTGGTTTTAGTAATTCAAAACAACGGGAAAATTTTTTTTTCTTCCACGGGTTTTTAAAAAACTGATCCCTGGGGGGATGTTTAATGCAGCAGCGCCCCTTTTTTGGGGGGAGCCCCCCCAAAAAAAACCCCAGCATTTTCCCCCCACAAAATTTTTTGATTGGCCCCTTTTGCCTTGTGTTTGCATGGAGAGTAAAATTGTTTAAAGCTTGGGGAAAGGGTTTTGGGAAAATCCCCCAAAAAAAAGGGTGTTGTCATGCACTGTAGGTGTCAGTTCTTCATTTTAAAAAAGCACTGTCCAAGGCATTCTAAAAATCTTTATTAAGAACTCATTTTGGGGGGAATTTTAGTTTTTCCCCATTTTTGTGCAATCTTGTGATTCCCCCAAAAAATTTTTTATTTATCAAATTTTTTTTTGCAGCAGTTTTCCTTTCCTTTTTTGTTTTTTTTTTTGAAAATTTCCCCCGTAGTTCTTTGAGCAATTTTTTTTCAGTGTTTAATAGAAAAAATTTAATTTGAATTCTGAAGCTTTTTTTAGAAAGCAAAAAATGGTGTTTTTGCTTTTTTGTACACTTATGCTGTAAAAAGGGGTAGAGGAAAACGGGGGTTAAAGCTGCGGGGCCCCTGGGGGGGGCTGTAGGTAAAAAAATTTGTTTTTTTGGGTTTTGGGGTTTTTCATCGATTGTTTTTCATTTTCATCCAGTTGTAGGGTTTTTTTTGTTTTTTTCCCCCATTTCGGATGTTTTTTCCTCCCCGGGCACTCCCAAAAAAGGGGAGGAAAGGGGTTAAACCCTCTACCCAACAAAGGGAGTGGAGTTTTGTGTGTATGACTTTTTTTTTTCCCCCCCCCTAAAAGGGGGGCCATATCCAGCTTGGGGGGAAAGGGGCCCCGTTATGTGTAATGTTGTAATATCCCCAAAGGCCAACTAGTTTCTTTTTTGAAATTTTTGGGGAGGGTTTTTAAATGGGGGGCAAAATTTTAAAGGGGGCTTTTCCCCACATAAAAACCCGGGTTTTTTGTTCATTTGGGGAACTTTTGGGGGGAAAGGAGTCAAAAAAAATGTTAACTCCGGGGGGAAAAACCCCCCCGTACTGAAACGGCCCCGGGGGAGATTAAAAAACCCCCCAAAAAACCCAAAATTTTTTTGGGTAGTTCTATTTAAATTTTTTAAAAGGGGGAATTTAAAAGTAAAAAAACTGAAGCTAGTTTTAGAAAGCAAAAAATGGTGTTATGTTTTCTGTAGCTTAGTGCTGTCCAGAGTGAGACAGCACATCACCCCAAAACGTTAAAACTGAGCTTTGGCCCCCTTTTTTTATAGTTAAATAAAATTTTTTTAGTCATGGCAAGAGTAGTGCAATTCATTCTGTAACGGCTGGCATAAAAATTTTAAAATAAACAAAAACCCCAATTTTTTTTTTTTGTTTCCCCCAAAATTTTTTTTTTTCCCCAAAAATTTTTCTAACAAACTGTGAAAACCCCTTTTAAAAAATTTTTTGGGGTTTTAAAAAATTTTTAAAAGGGAAAAACAAGGTTTCCTTTTCCATTTTTTTTAAAAAAAGGGAAAGGTGATTTATTAACTGAAATTGTGCTTTGTTCCAGGTCAATTTTCCCTTCCTTTTTTTTTTTATAGATCAAGGTATGGCTTGTGATTTTTGAAAAGATGCAGTAAAGTTTTTTTTTTTTAAAAAGAGGCCCAAAAGTAAAAATTTTTCAAAGAGGTCAGTATATCAGATTTTTGGGGGGGCCCCTTTTTTTTGTTCTTGGTGTGCGTGAGACTGCTGTTTTGGTGCTGCAGCGCCCCCAGTGGGCCCCCTGCCCCGAAGCGGGAAAAATTTTTTAAAAACAAATTGTTATGGAAAACCCAAAGTGTACTTGTCGTTATCTTCTGGGGTGATTAAATGCCTTTTTTATTGTTGACTCCCCCAAAAGGGGTAGAAAGCAATTGATTTTTGGTAGGCGTAGTGGGGAAAATATTCTGGTTGAGTGTTTTTTAAAAACCTCATTTGCGATTTTAGTGTCAAATTTTGTGATATTCTTTTAAAAAAAAGGACAAAAGCTCTATTGTTTTCCCCAAAATTGCAAGAAAAAAATGACGTCTTTTTGAGTTCCTTTTTTGGGCCCAGCTTGAATCATAATGACATACACCCCTTTTTAAAAACCCTTTTTTTTTTCCCTTGATGATTTATACATTATAAAACCCGATACAAAACCCCCAGAACTGTTAAAAAAAAAAATATGTTTTCTGAAAGTGATTTTTCTTTTCAAACATGCTAAAAATAGTGAAAAGGAAAAAAAGTAGGTTGTAAAAAAATTAAAAAAACCCCCGGTAAAACCCCATATGCGGGGAGGGATT